>PVJH01012154.1:0-65686 GCA_004026705.1 Nesogale talazaci
GATGAAGTTTCAACATCCTGGCTTCTGAAGAACATGCTGGCTGGAATTCTTCCAAGATGGATTTCTTCTTCCTATAGGCAGACCAGGGTGGATTCCCTATTCTCCTTCAACACCAAAGTTCAGGTCTTCCTTTTTATCAAGCCCAGATTTTCCAGGTGAGGTCATGGAGAATACCCTGGTTTGGGTCAGGTGCACCTACCTGCCCCATCAGAGTGATATCATTGCTTTGTAATACTCTAAAGAGGTCTTTTGCAGCAGATTTGCCCCAGTGCAGCCCTTTGTTTGATTAACTGATGGCTATTGCCATGACCTTGACTGTGGATCCATGTAAGTAAAATAGGCTATTGAGGAGGGCAGGGAGGAAGGATGAGAGGAGGGGCCAGAGAGAGAACCACAGTCACGGAAGGTTCTATAGGCTATTGGTGTTGATCTCGTGTCTTGAGACGGGCTGTGAAGATATACAGTGTGTTTCTTTCTTTTTTTTTTTTTTTTTACAGTGTGTTTCTTCAAAAGCCAAAAGAAAGAAAAAAGATCCACCCGGATTTCTTATCCTTCCAGCTTAAATAGTGGTCTGAGGGGCAAAAGAAAGACAGAAAAAGAAAGAAGTCCTTGACCACGCCCCTCTTCTCTCCACTTATGGTGCTGTTGCATATGGGTCGCAGTGTGATGATTTTTGTTTATTTTGAGCTGTAATCTGTATGGAAGACTGTAGTCTTTGACCTGGATCACCACGGGCTTCAAATCCTCTTCACTCGCAACAGCAGCAGCAACAACAACAAAATGGCTGCAGCAAGGCACTGGCGGGACCTCTAGCTGAATTTCCCAAAGGATATGGAATGAACATCCTCACCGTTAGGTTCCTATCCCACTGGGAGCACAGGAGTGGGGGTGGGGGCGGGGGTGGGACCCTGGACTATAGACCGCAAGGTCAATGGTTCAAACTTAACAGGTCGCCCTGTGGGGAGATGTTTATCTGTCTCAACTACCCAAGGGATTTGAAAAAACTATGGATGAGGTTGCACGTCAGGGGGGTTCCAGAACACTTCCTCGTGTTCCCAGGGAGCCTGCATGGAGACTAACGGGCAGTCATTCAGGTAGGGGACACCCCTGGCTTCAAATCGGGAGAGGTGAGAGTCAGGGTGAAAGCGAATGGGAGAAGAAGGCGGCATCAGGATGGGAGGAAGCTTCATGCACGGCCGGCTATTTGCAGAGGATTCAACCTTGCTTGCGGGGAGGGAGGAGAACTTGAAGCACTTACTGATAAAGATCAAAGACTTCAGCCAAAGAAACCACTTGTGCTCCCATGTTTTGTCTAGGGGCCGCTTCGGGTAACACCCAGACTAAGACAGCAATGTCCTCGACATTGTCCTCAAGTTAGTGAGGGATATATATAATTCTTCTTTCATCTTTGAACGTCTGAGCCCCTCACCAAGTGTTTTTCTTGACCAGGGTGCTGTGTATCTGGCAGCACTGCAGTTTTTCCTCCCCTTTGCCAAGGACCGGGGAGTGGGGGAGGGACAGGAGGAACATCCACTGGGCGCAGGGTGGGGGAGGGGTCCCTTGTCTTGGCGGTTCTCAGTGGGATCTGCACCTCCCAATCCATTTCTCTAACTGGGTTCCTCAAGACAAGGAGAAACCCCCGTTGACCGTGCCCAGGCAAGCCCCCGTCATCTGGACAGAGGGATCTCCCTCGGTCTTTCTCCCCTCTTCACTCTGAAGCCAGAGGGGTTTCTTCCTCCAATGTGGGAAGCTTCCTGTAACCGTGGGCTCCAATCCTTGTGCCCTGGATGGGTTGAATTGTGCCCCAGTCCCACCCCCCAACATCTGCAAGCCCTGGGGGCCTTGCTGAGTGAGCTGATCCCAAGCTCTAAGGGGGAAGATGGGGTTCATTGCTCCCAGAAAGAGTCACAGCCCTGGACGTCCTCTTCAGATTCGCTCTGAGTCAGAATGGACTTCAGGCCACTTGAACTGCTGATGCCGTCCGCTCCCCAGGAGGAAGAGAGGCACGCAGAGGTCTTTCTTTGATACCCGTAGCCCAGGACCCAGACCCTTCCAGGGCCACTGGGTGGATTGGGACTCAGTGACCAAAGCCCCCAGGGTTTCCACTGTGGCAAATCTTCATCGGCACACACAGCCTCCTTTTTCTCAGAGCGGCTGGTGAGTCTGAACCCCTGACCTTGGTGCGGGCAGTCCGACGTGTGCCCCACTTTGTGCAATCAGGACTCCGACTCGGTGGGATCTGGATCTAATTCCTTCTGAGCTGTAAAAGGAGCGGGCTGGACCCAGAGAGCCACACACTTGCAGATGGACGCCGAGGCTGCGAGGGACTGCCAGCAGACCTCGGAAGCGACCAGAGGAACTCAATTCCGGAGGACCTGAACTTGGCGACTTTTGGCCTCCGGGACTCTGAGCACACAGACACCTGCTCTTTACAGTGGCCCTCGGGTGCGATGCCATGTTGTGGCAGCCCTAGGGGCGAAGTCCCTTGACTCTTTTGCCCGAGTAGAATTCTAGCCTCCGGAGCTTTCTGTTCTGCCCCATGCCAAGCTCCTCCCTGATGTGGGGCCTCGGAGCCTGCTGTTCCCCAGTCTGGGTGCTGTTCTGCCTGACCTCCACACGGCTGGCTCCTCGGTGTCGCGGTCTGGATCTGAGACCTGCTCTTCAGGAGGCCCGACGGGCTCCTGCCTCGGCCTGTGCCAGTGCCTGAGCAGGTGAGTGCTCACTAGGCCCCGAGGCTGGGAGCACTCAGCCAGAGTCTGTGTTGGCAGCAGCGCCCCTGAGCATGGGGTGATGGATGGAGATCCACACAGGGTGGAGAACATGGTGCCCTCCACAGGACATAGCCTCGTCTGGTGGGGATGCTTCCCAGGCAGAGCATGGCAGGGGCTGATGGCTCACAGCGGGGTCTGCGTGGCAACTGAGTGGGCTCGGGGTGGCCTGGGTGACCTGTTGCTGTCTCCCATTGCCCCCAGGTTCGAGGTCTACTGTCCCTGGAAGTCCAGGGACCTGGCCCGTGACAGGGGGATGGCCAGATGAGAGCCCGGGAAGTTGGAGAGAGGCAGAGTGGCTGGCTAAGAAAAAGGCAGGGCCAGGCTGGTGCCACCTGGTCAAGACCGCCGCCGTCACCCAGGGTGGGGTTAAGACTCCGGAAACTCCTGGATCCTGCGGGCAGCGGGCCTCGGAGGTCCAGGGAAGGAGGCGGCGGCTTCCTTCATGCTCGCCTCTGCACCCACGCCCCATCACCCACGCCCCATCACGTCTCCATCTTTCACTTGTAATGTCCACTGACTCCCACTGCCCCTTCCATAGCCAGACCTCATCTGAACCCATGGTATCACTTTCACCCCTCCCTATGCCCCACAATGCCCAGCTCCCCACAATGCCTTAACTAGGCCTTCATCCTTACCTGAGCTGGCCCCATCACCTAGGCCTTCACCCCTCCTGCACTCCCAGGTAGCATAACTAGCGGGTCCACTGTTTGGGGGAAAGGAGTAACCCCTCCCCTGCTAAAGGGAAGAGGGCAGGGCAGACTTGGGCCTCAGGCTGTCGGGGTGCTCTGGGTTCATTCCAGGTTCCCCTCCACAGGAGGAATATTAGCTATGGAAGTGCCTCCCAATGGGGTTCTGCAGCCCCCCAGCTAGACAGAAGGATGGGGAAGCCTCCGGAAAGTCAACAAATGTGGCTAACAAAGGCAGTTCCAGGGACAGGCCTGCTTCTTTGTCTTTGAATTCCCCTGGTAAGGAAACGCCTTCTCTCTTGTGTGGCACAGGGCTCCAGTGGGCTGGGAGTGGGCGCTGGTGAGAGGAGTGGAGGGGGTTGGCAGGGGGAAGAGGGGGCAGGCAACAGAAAGGAAAGCTGATGTACAGGACACAGCTGAGGGCAGAAAAGCAGTCAGGTTTCCAACGGGGAGCTCTACCCCTGAACCTCAAGTCACTGCCTGGGCAACCCGTGGATGTCCATAGTCACCCAGGTGTGGGCCACCTGCCTGCTCCCAAGTTCCGACCACAGGTGCAGAGAGATAGATGCAGAGACCAGGGGTGGCCTCCATGGAGCTGAGAACCGCCGGCCACCAATGGAAGGTCCTCCCGTCCACTTTGGTGTAGTCCTCCCACCTCTGTCTAGTGCTGTGGGCTCTTAAGTATCCCCCAGAGGCCTGGCTAGCTTGGACATCTTCAGCCTGTTCCACGGGACGGTCCTGACCTGAGGTTAAGCATGGCCAGAGGTGACGCCCCAATTTCAGGGGCTCCCCACTCAGGTCTTGGCTGCACATGGCCTCTGTTCTGGCTACTCCAGCAGCCTGGCCGGCTTTGGCCTCCTTGACACGACACAGCCGATGTAGGGAGGGAAGAACACGGCTCTCACTCCGGCCTGGTGGCTACCTCCGCCATCGCCTGGCCCCGAGGACCCACTGCCAGTCTGATGCTGGTGGGTTCAGTCTTCACACCTCATTGGGCAGGGAAGCTCCTGTGCCAGCCTAGCTGACTGGCACCCAGGGACCGGGCGGCCAGGGCTACTTGCCAGCCATGCCAGTGTAGGGGTACCCCGTCTGCGTTGGGGGGGGAGGGCTGCAGGGGCATGGTGAGCCTCACTTGTGTGGGAACCTCACGCTGCCTTGGGTGGCTTCTCCATCCACGGTGCGGACCCTGCTCATGCTGTAGGGACTTGTCTCCTTGTCAGGGGTGGGAGCCCAGGGTGAGGTGCGTGGCCTTACTGTCATGCGAGGAGGGACCCGCTCCTTGTTTCGGGAGAGCACACAGGGAAACCCAGGCTGCGATGCTGTGTTCTTTGTGGTGTGAGCTGAGTCCCAGCTCAGGTCATGTCATGTGCCTGTCACATGATGGCTCCCAGGTGGTGTGGTGTGTTGTGGCATCCCTACCCCACCCCGGGGGGGGGCACCTGGGGCATGGGGTGCCCATGCTGTGTGGGCAGACTGCTGGGTCGTGTGGCCTAGAGGGCCCATCCTCCATAAGGGCTCTATGGAGGGGAGTGGCCTGTCTTCCTGTGGAGGCACCCCTACCCCCACGTCATGGAATGGAGTCTTTGTCATGGTGGAGTGTGGAGACACCAAGGTGAGCAACAACCTGTCATGTGAGAAACTGCAGGGGCCTGTGGGGTGTGGGTCGGGAACACCCAAGCTCGATCACTGCCGTCTGCCCGGGCCCTCTCAGTGATCCCCGCGGGTTTCAGAGACGGTGACTGTAACCACTATGCCACCATGACTCCCTGCCTGGGAGCAGAGGGCACGATCCCAGGTCCTGTGGCCTGGCACCCTTGCAGTGTGGCATTCCCGTGACAGGAGGGCAATGCCGGGTCGTGCTGCCTGGTGTCCTGCAGGGGCCCTGGGACGGGTGGGACTGTTTTGGGGTGCTTGCTGTTGCTTGGAGGCCCGAGGTCCTAGACGGCGGAGTCCCTGTGCTGGGTGGTGCCCCTGCCAGGCGTGTGGACCTTGGGGTCACGTTGCAGGGCGTTCAAGCGGTGTAGGCAAACGCCTGCATCCCATGCAGCCAGTCGCCGTGATGTGTGGGCACCCCAGGGTGCGGAGACCACTGGCCTTTGGTGAGCGGCAGATCTTGCACGTGAGAGGGCTCCCCATCATGCTGCGTGGCATCCCAGTTTTACAGGGGGCCCTCGGGCAGGGTGCATGGAATCCCGTGCTGGGTGCGGATAGCAGGGTGCTGTTATGTCTGGTGGACTCGTGAGGCTTCACATGCGAGGTGTGTTAAGCCCCTAGGGGCTGTGGATGAGGTGACCGATGTCCACTGCTTGTGGAGGGCTTTGGTGCGTGCGGAGGAGGACACGCGGGTTCGCAAGGCTCTTCCCTTGGTCAATTTGTCGTTGTGCCGGGAGCCGCGTGTGGCAGCCCCGGGAGCGGATGGGGGCACATGAGCCTTCCCACACGCGCAGGAAGCGAATCCGACCGGGAGAAGGGTCCCAGAGTTGCCTTCCATCCCGCCCCCGAGCAGCCTGCGGACCGGAGGGCCCCACGAGGCCGAACAGAGTCGAGGTGGAGGCCGAGGGGAGCCGAGCGGGGCCGGGCGGGACCGAAGGAACCGAGTGGGCCGGGCAGGGCCGGAAATAGCCGAGCGGGACCGAGAAGAGTCGAAAGCGGCCGAGCAGGACCGAGGAGAGACGAGCGGCGCCGGGAGGGGCCTAGTCCCGGGCGGCAGGCGGGGCGTGGGTAGCGCGTGTTCCTGGAAGAGCCAGCCTGGGGAATTGATCACATTCTTGGCGGCGATTCGGAGGCCGCGGCCGACGCACAGCAACAAACAGCGCGGGGCGGGGCCGGGGCGGGGCCTGCGCGGGGCGGGCCTGCGCGGGGCGGGGCCTGCGCGGCGGCATTAGCTCAGCGCCCGGCGCGCAGTCCCTGCCTGAGCGCGGAGCTGGGAGGATGTTCGCTGCGCGCCCACAGACCCGCGCCGCCTCCGCCTCCGCCTCCGCCTCCGTCGCCTCCGCCGCCACCTCGGCCGCCGCCGCGCTCTGAGGGCCCGGCCGAGAGGCGCCTCCGCCGCCCGGAAGCAGCGCGCGGCGGGAGGGCGGGCGGGCCGCGGGCCTCGGGCGGGCGGCGGCGGGGTGGGGGCGGGCCGCGCCGGGCCGGGGCGGCCGGCGGCAGGCGCGACGCGGCCGGTCAGCGCCGCCGGGACGAGCCGGGCGGGCGCCGCGCGGGGGGAGGAGCGGGGCGGCGGCGCGCCGCGCGAGGACGGGCCGGCGGGCCCCGCGCCCCCGCTCCTCCCGGGCCCCTCGGCCTCCGCCGCCGCGGCGATTCGCGCCTCGCGGCGGCGGCACCTGCCCGCGCGCCCCCCGCGAGCCCCGGGCCCGCGAGCGTTGGCGTTGGCGTTGGCGGCGCGCGCCGGGGCATGCCCCGCGCCTAGAGCCCGGGGGGCGCGCGGGGGGCGCGCTGGGGGCCCGGGCGGCGGCGGGCGCGGCGCGGGGCGCGTGGATGTGGCTCCGGGCCCGGGCGGCGGCGGGCTGCAGCGGCGGGACCCCTTCGCCCCGCCCGCCTTCCCCTTCGCGCCCCCGGGCGAGGCCGAGGCCACCGCAACCGTGATCGGCCGGGAGCCGGCGGCGGGGGGCGGCCGGGGCCGGGGCCGCGGGCGCCGCCGGGGGGCGCGGGGCGGCGGCCGCGGGGGCTCGGGCGCACGGGAGCGGGAGCGGTCCGGCGAGCCGGAGCGCACCATGGAGGCGGCGGCGGGCAGCCGTGGGGGCTTCCAGCCGCACCCCGGGCTGCAGAAGACGCTGGAGCAGTTCCACTTGAGCTCCATGAGCTCGCTGGGCGGCCCGGCCGCTTTCTCGGCACGCTGGGCGCAGGAGGTGTACAGGAAGGAAAGCGCCAAGGAGGCGGGCGCGGCCGCCGTGCAGGCGGCGGTGCAGGCGGCCGCCGAGCCGCCGCCCGTGCTGCACCTGCCAGCCATCCAGCCGCCGCCGCCCGTGCTGCCCGGGCCTTTCTTTATGCCGTCGGACCGCTCCACCGAGCGCTGCGAGACCGTGCTGGAGGGCGAGACCATCTCGTGCTTCGTCGTGGGCGGCGAGAAGCGCCTGTGCCTGCCGCAGATCCTCAACTCGGTGCTGCGGGACTTCTCGCTGCAGCAGATCAACTCGGTGTGCGACGAGCTGCACATCTACTGCTCGCGCTGCACGGCCGACCAGCTGGAGATCCTCAAAGTCATGGGCATCCTGCCCTTCTCGGCGCCCTCGTGCGGGCTCATCACCAAGACGGATGCGGAGCGCCTGTGCAACGCGCTGCTCTACGGCGGCGCCTTCCCGCCGCCCTGCAAGAAGGAGCTGCCGGGCAGCGGCTCCTTGGCGCTGGGCCTGGAGCTCAGCGAGCGCAGCTTCAGGGTCTACCACGAGTGTTTCGGCAAGTGCAAGGGGCTGCTGGTGCCCGAGCTCTACAGCAGCCCCAGTGCCGCCTGCATCCAGTGCCTCGACTGCCGCCTCATGTACCCGCCGCACAAGTTCGTGGTGCACTCGCACAAGGCGCTGGAGAACCGGACTTGCCACTGGGGCTTCGACTCGGCCAACTGGCGGGCCTACATCCTGCTGAGCCAGGACTACACGGGCAAGGAGGAGCAGGCGCGCCTGGGCCGCTGCCTGGACGACGTCAAGGAGAAGTTCGACTACGGCAACAAGTACAAGAGGCGAGTGCCCCGGGTGAGTGCGGGGCCTTTGTCTGCTGTCGGCGGGGTGGCGCGCGCGCGGGTTGGGGCTTGGGGCTTGCCCACCCCGCCCCGAGGCGCCAGCTCGGTTTGGTTTTAATTAGGCGAAGGGGAGTGTCAGCCTCCCCTCGACAGGAGCGGGCAGGCCCGGGAGCCGAGGCCTCTGCCTGCCGCGGGGCCACGAGGCAGCAGGGGTGGGTGGGCAGGAGGCCCGCGGCTCCCGCCCCGGGGTGGAGAACGGTGAGACCCCAGAGGGAGACTGCCTCCTGGCCAAGTGAGGCCTGGATAGCCCTGAGAAGGGGTGGGGGAGTGGGGTGGGGGGTGGGGGCGGCGATGGGCGAAGAGTTCCGATGGGGCCACGCTAAGGGGTGGGGGTGGCCCTGTGGCCTCCCCAGTCGGGCCGTATTTGGGAGTGTACCGTGGGTCCCCAGCGTCCCTTGTGTAGAATCTTGGGAACCGGACTCAAAATAAAGCCAGGTGGCCAGAGGGGTGGCAGGCAGCCGAGACTGGGTGACTCCAGGCCTGCGTCCTGGTCGTCTCAGCCTGCCAGTGCACTCCCTGAGCCCCTGCGGGCCCAGGGCCGAGGTCCCTGGCTTGGGGCCTAGTAGGCAGCCTGGGGCACTTGGCCAGCCTCACTGTCCGGCGTCACACAAACGCGTCCTTGATTTGTTTTGGACTCAACGTACCCGGGGCCTGTAGGATCCGGTGGCCATTCGGAAGCCCAGCCCGGTGGCGTTTTCCCTCGGCCCCTGCCTAACACCCCCCCCCCGCCCCCCCGGATTTGCAGGACTTCTCACTCACCCCTCGTCCCGGCGGTGGCGCCTACAGCTTCGCTCTTCCACCCTGGCTTGTTAAATTGCACGCACAGAATGCGGGTCTGGCTCAGCTATTCTTGGGAGGCCTCATTAATTCAGCTATTGCATCAAACTTTTTTTTCCCTGAATCTGTGAATAGATGCTCCAGCCCGCTTGGCTCTGGGCGCCCCTCCAGTGCCATGTCGGAGCCGAGGGAAGGAGGGGGGCCGTGGGGGCAAGGCTGTTGCCTCTGCCGGGAGGGGGCTGCAGTGCCTGAGCTTGTACGCTTGTGTGTGTGTCTCTCTTCCTTCAGTGGCATTTCTGCCCTTGGCCAGGATAGTCTGGCGGTGCCAGGTGCCCCTGGCCCTGTGGTCTAGGCGCTGGGTGGGGGGGTCTAGATGGCAGCTGGGGAAGGGACAACAACAAGGAGGCTCCCTGGGTTCGGGTCAGGGTGATGGTTGCTCTGGTGATGGGGGGGTGGGGGGGGTGGCGGCTTTCCTGTGGCTAGCGCGTGTGGCCTTTGAGGTGTGTGCTGGTCTGCCGCAGTAGTGGGGGGGCTGGAGCTGCTGGGTAATTCTTATCTCTCTCCTAGAGGGAGCGGAGGATCCTGTCTGGCAGGGTGTGTCTGGTGTTGGCGTTTTTTTTTTTTTTTCTCTCCTTTTTGTAAGACTCCAGGCTCTGGGTTTGTGGTCTTTCTGTTTCCTGGGCTTTGCTGTGGGCCCAGCGGCATTAGGAGCAGGCCCTCTGTCACGGCTGCAGTCCAGGCGGTCTGGGCGGTCAGGTGTCCTCGGGCTCAGGGCAGGCCCGGCCCCGCTGCCACGGGCCCAGCCCTGCTCTGGTGCTCAGGAAAGAGGGCTGGGTGAGCTCCCCGCCTCGGGCCCTCATCCCAGCAGTTACTGTGGGGTGAGCAGGACCCGTATGCCTTAACTGCTCTCCCCCCAGGCCTGCTCTGGAATCAAGGTTCCCAAAGGCAGACATAAACACCTGAACGGTCACGTAGACGTGGGCATCGGCGGGCCTTGGGGTTCTCCAGTCAAGGGGTAGAGGGTGCCCGGGCTCTGCCGTGCCTCCCTCCGGACCATGGCTTTGTCGGGTCCCAACATCATACACAACACACGCAGGCCAAGCCTCTTTTGTGGCCGTTCCCCGGACCCTCACCCTGCCGCCTGGCGGGTGTGTGCGTGCTGTCTTGTCTTGCCGGACCCTTACTTGCTCCTTGGCCTTAGAGCTGTGGAGTGTGTGGTCACGCTCAGCCTCTCAGCATGGCCTCGCGCCTGGCTTCTTGCACTCCTAGCCACTTCGGAAGGGCCTGGGCTGCCGGAGCCGGGGCTGGGGGCTGGGGGGAACCTCGCTGCCTCCGAGGAGCCCACGTGCTACGGAGGGTGCGTGGGGACCCCTGCCCCAGGTCTCCTCTGGAGCACAGCTCGGCCTCCTGCTGCTCCTCCTCCTCCTTGCCTCTTTGCAGTCTATTTGCGGAGCCCGTTTGGATTTTCTCACTTCCTCTGTCACTTATTTTAATATTTTTGATCTCCCGAGGAGGAGGGCCAGAGGGAACAAAGAATGCATTGTAGCTATTCCTCGCTGGGGTACCCGCTCCTGGCAGCGCCTCGGGGTTCTGGGAGATTCCGAGTGGGCTGGTGCTACTTCCGGGTGCTGTGGGCTGGCCGGGAGGTGGGCTCGGGCCCTGCCCTCTCTGGCTCTTCCGTGCCCAGGGCCTGAGCTGTCCTCCGGTCTCAGCCCCGAGTCGGCTCGGAGGAAGGTGGGGGATCTTCCCGGACTCCTGGAGCAGCCAACCGCATCTGCTTATCCGGCTTTGCCGCCGGCCCAGCTCGTGGCAGAGCCGTGGTTCCTGCGGTTAGCCCAGCGAGGAGCTGTGCACGGGGCGGGGTGCCAGGCGGCGCTCCGGAAACCCTGGTGGTGGAAGGTGTCCAGGTCCCCGTCTGTCAGCAGTGCTGCAATGAGGTAGCCAAGTTAGCTCACTTCTTTGGTGGGGCCCCTGATGTCAAGAGGAACCTGGGGAGAGGAGTAAACACCCCTCCCCCTTCCCCTCCCCCCCTCCCCCCTTTGCCAGCGTGTGAAGAGGACAAATGTGCTGTTTGCTGGGGCCTGGCGGGGTCTGGGGACACGACCATGCCCCTGGCGAGACTCGGGGACACTATCCTGACCGTCCCCCCAGGGTCCAGCACATCGCTGTCTTTCCTGTGCCTCCTTTTCCTGCCCTGTAACACGCAGACTGCGGCGAGGGAGCTCCCCTGGGCGGGGCGTGGGCACTGTCATTTTGCTGCTGGGAACATGAGGCAGAGAGCTGGGAGTTTCCATGCCCTGCCCACCCTGTCCCTTCCAGCCTGTCCCCTGGGGTCTGTGGCAGAGCTAAATTGGACTGTGCGTTGAGTGGCATAGATTGCTGTCAGTCAGGAAGGAGACAGCTTTGCCCAGCAGCGGAGTTCCTGCTGCCGGCTTGGCCTGCCTCCTGGGACTCGGCTCCCTGTCCCACCGGGCTGCTCACGGGGTGGGGGGGAGAGGGGAGGTCGGCAGCAAGCTGCTTCCCCTTTGGCCAGGGACAAGGCCGTGGGGGCCTTCCCCTCCTGCCCACGATGGGCCTGCTCGTTTGTTCATCGACGAGACATTTTCTCGCCAGTCTTCAATTCCCAGGAAGGAATTGCGGCCGTGTCAGTTTCTTGCACGTTGTTCAGTGATCCGGGTCCTCGAGGCGCCCTCACAGTGTAGGGGCCGCCTTTGCGTCCAATTGTCGTTGCTTGCGTAGGTCAGATGGCCCTTCTGGTGGCCCTTGGTCTCGGTCAGCCGGAGCGGTTTACGATGGGGCTGCTCGGAATCCCCGGGGTGGAGGTGCTGTCCCTTGTCCCGCTGTGACTGCTTCGGGGCCTGTGATGAGATCGGAGGCTCCAGGGATACGCTGAAGTTGTGGAGGCCAAACAGGGGCCCTGGACTTGCCAGCTCTTCTCTGAGGACTGTGGTGGGGGCTCTCTGAGGCGGCAGTTACTCCCGAGAGGACCTGTGAGGATGGCTGGGTTGGCTTTGACGCGTCGCTCACAGTCTTTGGTGCCCTGTGCCTGGCATCGCCGGCTGTTTGGTAACTAGAGGCCTACCTGTTGCGTTGTTCTCTTGGCCGGTCCTGGCCACCTTCACGAAGCAGTGTGTCTGCTCCCCATGCATCCTCCTGGGTCGGGGGGGCGGGGCATTCTGGAGACGAGAGGATCAGGGGCTCTGAGTATGGCTTCCGAGTGTCCGTTCACATCGAGTGTCTGTTCACATAGTTGAAGGGGGGCCTGTGGGGCTGGCAGGGACTCTTCGGCCTGGGAAGGGGCAATTTGAGTGTTCCCTGCCTTGCTAAGGCTGATTGCAGGCTCTCTTCTGGCCAGCCCACAGTGCCGCCATTTCTCCCCCCCACCCCCCTTTTGTCCCTGCTGTGAATGGCCTCTCCCTGGCACAGTTGATCTGCAGTTAGCCATGGATGGGTTGTCCTTGGAGCCTCTTGGACCCCTCTGGGAGAGAGCTAGGCCTGGGCCCCTCCCTCCTGGTGCAGCCCCTCTGCCCTCAGCTCTCCCTGGGAGCTGCTCGTGGCCAGTCTGGAGTGGGGAAGAATCAGGCCATTGACTGAGGCTGCTTGATTTCCCCACCTCCCCCGCCAGTCTGTGTCATGTCTGTCTGCAGTATTGAGCAAGGGCAGACAGGCTATTGGTGTGAGGAAGTGTGGGCCCTGGAGCTGGGGTGGGGGCAGCTGACAGAGAGAGAGAGAGAGAGAGAGAGAGCGAGCCATGTGTGCAGTGCCCTGAGCAGCAGGCCTGCAGGAGGGGGAGGAGGAAGTGCATCCAGGGCCCTGCGTCCCACCGTCTGGCAGGAGGTGGCCCAGGCCCAGCCGTGCCTCGGCCTCTCTGTGGCCCGGAGACTGTTACACAAGCAGTAATAATGTGTCTCTTTCTAAGGATTGCGAAAGTTCAGGGAGGATTTCTCCACTGGAAGAATTATGCAAGTTTCAACTGAAATGTTTTCTAAAAGTTTCTTTGTTTTGAGTCAAAACCCAGAGATGGGTCGTGTCCCACCCCCCACCCCGCTCCTCGGTCAGAGTCCTGGAGAAGAAAGCCCTAGGCCCGCCTGAGGTCGCAGTGCTCCCCAGGCAGCCAGGCCGGACACCGGTTTGGATGAAATGGGTCAAATGGGATCGGTGGAAGCGGGCTTGGCAGCAGCCCTGTTTCGAGTATGTCAGAGAGAGGCCCCGGGGAGACGAGGTCATTTCTGGGCGGTGTGACGGTGGAGTGGCCCTGCCCAGCTAGATGGGATGTGCCACTTGACCTGTGGGGTGGGGGTGGCTCTCTGTGCTCCAGGCATCACCCCACCACATCGCTCACATCAGGCTTGAATCGGGTGGTGGTCAAGAAGCACCTCGCGCGTGGGTCCGTGGCTGGCCGCGGTGGGTTTCGGGAGGTGAGGTGGTTCTAGAACACTGGCAGTAGGGCAGCCCGAGTGGTGAGTGGTCTGTCCAGTCAGGGTGCAGCACTTTTCCAGGCAAGGCTGACCTGGCAGGGATGGGCAAGGATGCTTGGTTCCAGATCCTGATTAACAAGGGCCAGGGCTTAGCGGTGGGGGTGGGGATTTATATGTGCCTTGGCTGGGGGACTTTGTGAACTTGGGAGGCACGCCTGGGCTCACCCTCTCAGAGGACACGGGGGCACTGGACTCTTGTTCCTCACAGGGTCGCGTTGCCAGTTCTGTCTGGCTGCAGCCAGAGAGAGGCCCTGGTTCCTGTGCCGGGTGGGAACCAGAAGGGGAGGGCACATGGCCCCAGGAGCAGCTCCAGCCTGGAAAGGGACCTCAGGCCTGCTCTTTTGACGTCTCTTATCTGTGTCTTTGACTCACGCCGACTGGAGGAATTCTGCGGTTCCCCGACTCCAACGCAGGCTGTTATTCAGAAAACCCGGCAGGGCCTGCTGGGCTGCCACTGTCCTGGCCAGGTCCCCCAGCGAGCCGCTGGGAGCTGAGCAGTGGGACCTGTGCCAGCCTCACCGGGACTCCAGGGCCCTGGACCCTGAGGCCACAGTCACCAGGGGTCTAGTGGACGCGGGCAGCCCTCCTTTGTGCTCTCTCTGTGGGGGGTCACTGGTCGTTTGTGCTGATTGACCTGCGTGGTGGTGAACACACTCACCAGGAAACTCCCTCCTGGACAGTTTCCTGACACGGGCAGCCATGTGCCCACCCTTTTCTGATCCTTCCCCCCCCCCCCCCCCCCCCCCCACCGTGTACATGCTCAGGACCCCTGAAGTGACACCGAGCCTCCAAAGGGAAGAAAAGGGGCCAGAAAGACAGGAACCACTGCCGCTGAGTGGGGTTGGACGCCAGGCCCCCATGCAGGGCGGTGGGGCACTGCCTGGTACAGTTCCTAAGGCGGCGAGTCTCTGCAGCAGCCGACGGCCTCAGTGTTCTCCCCCAGAGCAGCTGCTGCCTTCAAACCACTGACCTTAGCACCCAAGCCCCCCAACCCACTGCGCCTCCTGCCCCCCACCCCCACCCCGTGGTGTTTGGATTCTGTGTGCTGCTTTGGCAGGAGGGAGGCCCTCTGGCAGCCTGTGGGGGTGGGGGTGGGGATGTACCCAGCACCCTGTTCTGACCCAGGTGCTCCCGCCTTCCTTTCTCTGCACAGCCGGGCAGTGTTCCAGTGAGGGGGACCCCGTCACCATCCCCGACAGGAGCAAAGGGCAGGTTGAAGGCCCCCTTGCTGGGACCAGGCTTTCCCGAGTCCCCCTTTGCTGGGTCTGCTCAGGTCTCACTGACACTGACCTCAGAAGAGTCGAGTGGCAAGGGTCCCCAGGGGCCTGGGGTCACAGGGCTCAGGCCAGGGGCCTGGTGGTGGTCTCTGCCCCATCAGAGGGCCCGAGACTGCCCTGAGGGTGGCAGAGCCGGCCTCGGGCCTGCTGGTGGAGGTGCACGATGCCCGTGAGACTGGAGGTGACCGGGTACAGGCTGGGCCAGGGCCAGGGCACCAGATGGCCCTTCCTACTCTGGTGCTGTGGGTGTGTGCTCAGTGTGGAAACCCTGCAGTGCGGTGGCACATGAGCCAGGTGGTGGCAGCTCTCTGTCCTCCCCGCCCCCTCGGATGGGGGTTCAGCCCTCGTAGTGGTTCACTGACTGACTGGCCAGGGTTCGGGAAAGGTGGCAGGAACCCAGGACACTGGAAGTGTGAGGGGACAGGCCCCCGGCAAAGGCTGGTGGCAGCACCCTCTCCCACCTCGCTGTGATGCCCACTTGTGAGAGTCTGTTGTCAGACTCTTCCAGTCCCCCGAGAGTTGGTGGCTTCTGAAGACTCTCCGTGGCCAAGTCCTGGTGGTGGCTGTGGGGTCAGCGTTGGACTGCTAATGGTAGGGTGGCAGTTCAGGCGCACCAGCTGCTCCGTGGGAGAAAGAGGCTGGCTGCTTCACTAAAGACACGCATGGCCTCCGATGGGTTTGTACAGGATCGGAGTGCGGGGAGTCAGAGTGATTGGACGGCAGTGGGTGGATGCTTGCTAAGGCCGGGCTCAGAGAGCCCCCTCCCCGCCCCCCTCTTCTCCCAGGATGAAGGCAGGTGGCCGACTGGGTGAGGACCCTCTGGAATGAATGAGTGCAGGCAGCCTACCACCTGCCACAGGACTCTTTGGTGCCTTCTTGGCGTGGTGCCGAGGGACAGGTGGCTTTAGGGAGGAGGTGGTAGGAGGTGTGCGGAGACGAGGGCCCCTGGTGTCCATGTGCGGCAGTATGGGGCTCCTCTGCGCCTGGTGCTGTGCTGGGCTGCTGACTGGGCACTGCTCCTGAGACTTGTGGAGGCCGACGTTTGGGTGCCCCCAGTGCTGTGGGCATCGGGCCAGCTAGCAATGTGGCTGCAGACAGACTGCAGCTGGAGCACCCCGCTGCCCCGCAGCTCTTGTTGTTGGCTTTTCTGGTGCCCCGTGTGCCCCGTCTCTGGGTGTGCTGGCCTAGCGCCCCTGCAGCCCCTGTGTTGAGATGGCTGCCTTTCCAGCCTGGCCCCTGACCCATCCTGACTCCAGTGATGGTGCCCCGGGGCCCGCTGTCCCTCCTCAGAACCAGGAGATCTGCGAGTGGCCCTCATGCTTGGTGGTTTGCCCCGGGGGGTGAGGTGCAGGTTCACCACCAAGGTGGGTGATGGTACCACGCTGATCCGCTGTGCCCTCGGGCTCTGGTGGGAGAGACTCGGTGCCCGTGGAGGGCTGGATGGGGCAGGGTGGCCACATGGCTTGGTGTCCTCTTCCTCGGCAGACGAGAGGGCAGGAGCTGCGGTGCCTCTGCCGGGGCAGGGTCCATGACAGTCACATGACCCTGTGGCCTGCCAGGCACCAAACGTGTAGTTGTACAAAGGTGCGACCAGGACTGACCAGGCTCTGGCCTGGGAGTGCTGGAGCAGAAGAACTAGGGGAAGAGGGTTGTCAAGGGGTGGGGTGGGGTATCCCTGCCTAGAGTAGGGTGAGGGAAGCTGGCTTTTCTAGAGAGAGGCCTTGGGTGGGGAGCTGCCTGAGACCTTTTCATCAAGAGCCACCCCCCCCCCCCCCAAATGCCTATGAGTGGGCAAAAAAGAATCTGAAAACCTTGGGGGTGGTTGTTCATGGTTGGTGGGAGGGAAGGAGGGGGCTGCCCTACGGACCTTCTCTCCAGCTTCCTGACCGGCCCTTGCTCCCCTGCGATACCTGCACCTTCCGCATCTCCTGGCTGCACAACTGTGTTCCCCAAACCATTAAAAAAAAAATTATACTCCCAAGTTGAATGATATGCAAATGTAGTCAATTAAGCGAGGGGATTTTAATTAGCAGTTTAAGTTCATGTGTGAAGTGCCTTGCCTTAATTACTTGACAGTTTTGTTGTAAATTTGCTAAGTTTTTTTTTGCAGAACTATCAAAACTGTGATTTTTTTTTTTTCTTTTAACATCCTTGTCTGCAGTGAGTGTCGCCCGCGAGCCTGACCCTCATGAGTCTTGTCTCCACTCCAGAGGCTCTTGACGCTGCGAAAATTCGGGAGCCCTCTCGACCGCCGCTTGCTGCCGAGCCTGCCGCTGCCGCCGCACGCCGGCTCGGGGGGCTCACGGGACTCTGCCCACCACAAAGCTCTCTCCCAGATGGTCCCAGTGACTCACATGGGATGCAGGTCCAGCGAGGCCCGGCTGGGTTCCCCCTCCCAGGACCACTGGTCTCAGGGTCTGGTCCTCGGGTACTGCAGCCACTGGTAGAGTCCAAGGGCCCCTGACACAGGAACGCTCACATGGACTAAATATACCTCAGCTATCCTGAATCACTACCTGCAGTTTAGCAAGCGTACCTGTGAAGCAGCAGCTGGGGGCGGGAGGAGGGGGGATCTGTAAGCCTTGCCTGGGGGTCCGATTCTGAGTCACCGTGTCTGGGGCGTTCGTACACATTCTCTGGTTTAAGGCCCAGGACGAACTGTTGGCAGCCCTGGTTTCTTGTAGCGTGTGAGCAAGTGCAGACAGACGGGTGCTTTCTTCTGGGAATCGTTGTGGACGGTCACCTCACTTTGTTCCTTGCACACGAGTCATTCCCCCCCCCCCCCCCCCCCATTTATTTCTTAGTTAACAGTTGGCCGTTTCCTTTTGGGAGGGTCCAGGCCACTCCAAGGAAGTTAATCTTCTTTAAATCGACCCCAATATCACCCGGGGCACCTAATGTTACCACAAAAACTCTGCTGACAAACTCAGCTTACACACGAGTACGTACAAAATATAGCTTTTGAAGCCCCCTTGTGTGAATATGAATTACTTTTTCTTTCTTCCCCTCACAAAATGCACAAATGGGACTAGTGTGTTTTTGGCTGTATACGTGTATCGCGTTAGGTGCAAGTGTCTTTGTAATTTTCTTGTTTTGTTTTTTGGTTTGTTTTTTCGGCATCACTGCCTCTGGTGGTGGTGGGCGCTACCCAGTGCTGCTCCTGAGAGCCGCCGCTGGATTTGAACTGACAAGCCCACGGGCTGCAGTCCCGCACTCAACCACTTATGCCACCGGGGCTCAGCCTGTAATTTTCTTTTATGTAGCGCTTACGTATGACTTGAGGACAGGAACAGGAAATGCTGGCAAGGGGTGAACCGTCATGGTTAAGGCTGTGTGTCCGTTTGGCTGGGCCATGAGTCTCAGCAGTTTAGCAGTTGTGTAATGATGTTGTTTGGCAGCTTTGTGATGATGCAGTCATCCTCTGTGATGTGGTCCTTGGAGGCATGGCCTGAATTCAATGTATATTCTGCATTTTCTGGCAAAGCTTGCCAGCTTGCTTACTCTGAATCTTTCATCTGGCTGGCCTCCATCTGACGTCTGGTTCTGGAGACTCGTCAGACTCTGCAGCCTTTGAGCCAGCAGCCTGCCGTCTTCACCTGCTGATTAAACAGTCCCTAAAGCTCTGAGTGAGGAGAAGCCTCCAGCCTAACTCCTGACCCAGAAACTTGAGATGCGCCAGCCTATACAACCAGGTGAACCATTTCCCCTCGGTATAATTTATGTGTGTGTGCGTATTTCACTCATTCTGCTTCCGTCAAGAACCCAGCCTAAGGTGAGACCTCACCCTAGCCCTGACGGCTGCTCAGCTGGTTCTTTATTGCACACAAACCCCGCCCCCCCCCCCCCCCCCCCCCCCCCCCCCAACTGTGGCTGCATCCGGACATTGGAGACGCCACCCTGGGATGTGTCAAGTAAAAAGGCAAGAAGATGCCACCGTTACTTTACTGAAAATGTTGGGGATGTCGGGGATCGGGACAAGCTCCACACCTTTCACCAGCCATTGGGGGTCCCCTGCCTCTCTATGATGGATGGCCCCCTTCTCTGGCTTTTTTGTTTTGTTTTGTTTTGTTTTTTTGGGCATCACTGCTCTCCGGCAATGGGAGTAGGAGGCGTAGCCCCCCTGCTGGAATCGAACCTCCGTCCCAGTGGGCCGCTGTCCCGCGCACAACCACGACGCGGCCGGGGCTCAGCCCCTCCTTCTCTGGCTTTTGAGCGCCCTGCTTTTACCCAGGGTGTGTGGGGCACGTCAGGAGGCGGGGCAGAAGGCCACACTATTTCCAGAGCTTGAGCTGTCCCAGGTGTGGAGCCAGCGCTGGTGCAGGGCGCAGGAGAACCATCGTGGTTGGCGCCTGCATGTGTGATCCTGCAAGGAGGGCTCTGCACACCCTCTCAGCCAGCAAGGGGGGGCAGTGTGTGGGAGCTGGCAGTGAGGATGGGGAACACAGGCAGCCTGTTTTGCTGTCCAGTTATGCAGATATTGCTGATTTCTCTGGGCATCTCTTGAGTACCTGGACCTCCCTGCTGCCTTCTGACCACCTGTGTTGGCATTTCCTTCCAGTACCATCAACTGTGTGCTTGGTGAACAAGTCTTGTCCTTAGGGCACAGGTATCTGTCCCAGGAGTGGGCAGTTGCACTGGTCTCATCCCTGCGTTGTTTGTGCCCACTGACCCGGTCTTGTTTTCCTGCCTGCGCCTGCCACTCTGCCCACGCCCTCCCTACCCAGTGTCACCACACTGGTCCTGTTGCCACCTTCCGGCCGTGTCCCTATTGTGGCCTTTGGAAGCCTGTCATTTCAGTAGTGTTACATTTCCGGGAGATAAAGAGCCTTCTGAAAAGGCATGAAGTCCGATCACGTTGCCTCACAGGTTAATCAGTGAATCAGTGGTTGGTTCCACCAAATGTCTCACTGGGGTGAATGTAGCCAACGGACTCCGTTCTCACATTTCAAAAAAGGGAAAACCATTTTAACACAGTGCACTTGGGGCCTTAGTGGTTCGAGTCCTGGAGTCATTTGTCCACAGCTTCTGTTTCTCGCGGCGCCCCCTGTTCTCCCTCAGGAGCTCCCTGGCGGTGCTCTGTGTTGGTCCCTGCAGTCTGACTATGCTGGCAACCCCAGCCTGCTTCTCCGTTTCCAGCAGAGCCATGTGCGCCCCTCCTGCGAGGTTTCCTAAGGGTGTCCTCCCTCCAAGCACATAGCTGCCTGTCTTGTCTGTCTCCTCTCTCCATGTCACGCCCTCCCTCGCTCCACACTGGACTGGAACAGTTCAGTCTTGGCGGAGAAGTGAAATCGGAACAGATCTGAATCTTTGAACTTTGGGTTTTAGTGGAGCAGCAATAATGGAACAGGAAAGATTGGAAGTGAGATTGGGAAGAGGCGTGGCAAGTCCTCCTCCCAGGAGCCAGGTGTAGGCCAGGGACGCGCTTCCAAGCGCCTCAGGAGGCTGCCCTCAGGAGGCTGACCCTCCTTGATTCCCACTCTGCTGTTAAAGAGATTGGTTGCCGTGGCAGACTGCGTTTTCTGAGGAGGGAGGTTAACATTTTAAGAGTGTTGACCCAGAGATGTTTCCCATCAGTCTGGTTCAACCACGTTTTACAAATGTGTGGTTTGTATTGGGGAGCACTGGTTTGACGCTCTGGCCTCTCTCCCTCTCTCTTGTCTGTCTCCATCTCGCTCTTTCTGACATTGACTGCCGCCACGGGCGGGTTGTGCCCAGACCCTAAGTCATTAGCGTTGGCACTGTGATGGTCTTGGTGACTCTCAGCCTCTTCCTGTGGTGGGTCTGGCACCAGATGCCCCAGGCAGGTACATGCGCATATGGGGTAGGGTTCCCGTCAGCCCCTCGAGCACTAGGACCTTGTCAGCCTGGCCGAAGGCTCCTAAAGTGTGTGCTTTTACAGGGAAATTGACGGGCTGACCCTGGACAAGACCCACGAGCCTACCCAGCTCCTGCAGTTGTTCATGTATTTGACTAATTTTGCTTCTTCTTCTTCTTCCTCCTCTTGCGAGGGCCTGTGATGTGTGAAAAAGCGAAATCCCTCATTGCGCCCCGGGGTTCCGGCTGCCAGCAGCAAACGTTCCCTGGCGTTCTCATGCAGCGAGATGAGTGGCTTGGAATCCCGGCTCTCCCGTGGCAGCTGGGCACCTGACCGCTGCGCCACCAGCACTGCTGACACAGATCCCAGGTTTCGCCGTTTCTCTTAGGTGTGCCCATTGCCTCTGCCAAGCAGATAGGAACTTTAGGAAAGTCGAAACCACGTGCCACCATTAATGTACCCGGGCAAGTCAGTCAGACTCTCGATGTCCCCCGCCCCTCATACGCATGCTGCCGGCGTTCGGCTCCCTGCCATCAAGCCCAGAGTGGTGTGTGTGTGTGTGTGTGTGTGTGTGTGTGTGTGTCCTGCTGCCCAGGTGCTGGAGGATGCCTTTGCTGAGAGAGGCACTGGGGTGGTGGGAAGGGTGGAGATGCCGGCTCCTCCAGCGTGCCAAGCGGAGGACCCATGGCACCCACAGCATGAGCGTGGTCCCGCAGAGCCTCTCCCGTGTGCCTGCGTGAGGACGACGGACAGCACGGAGCACAGCGTGGGCGTTTCCCTCCGGTCCTCATTCACATGGGGGGTGGGGGTAGGAGGGCAACGCCCAGTCTTAGGACCGGCCTTTCCTGCTGAAGGCTGCTAGGTACCTCAGCGCTTTCTCCTGTCTCTGAGTTTCCGTTAGGAATGTCATTAAGTAATTTTTTAAAAGACGTAGATTAGAGTTATGAGGGGGAAAAAAAGCTCACTAGCACAGCAGGGTATAAAAGGAGCCCGGCTGCTAGACGCTCCCTCGTTTCAGACATACAGGGAGTTGTGCCTGCGGCTCTTCTCACCGTCCCTTGGCCACTCGTGCCCCAGCGCCACTGCAGGTGCTTGGGGATGGCCAGGTGGCGTTTCTGACAGCTGAGCCCGTGGGGCAGAGGGTGCCCAGGGAGCCTCATGCACAGCACACACGCCAGCTCCAGCCGTGGCTGTCATCCTGGGAAGAGAGGGCCGACCTCCGTTTTCCCGGCCTGTCTCTCCCCACAGCAGTTTATACTTTCCTTCCAGCTTCTTCTTAACTTGCCGCTGTGAACGATGCATCAGGGCAATCCTTGCTGTCCCCAACGGCAGTCACCATAACCAACTGACCCCACAGGTCCCTTCAGAGCTGCTTTGATCGGACCTTCTTCTGGAAAGCGCCCCCCCCCCCCCGAGGTGTATGACTGAGAAAATGCACCTGCAGCCACTCACTGACCACAGATGTGTGAACTGTCTGCAGACATGCGTGTGCTAAGTGAAACCCCAGTGGTGATATTTGTTGACTGGCCCTCATTGGTGCTCAGATGGGTATACATGCAGTTATATGGAGAGACACCTGTTGCATGCACACCTGCAGGGGAAGACAGAAGAGAGGGCTTCAAAGAGTTCATGGAAAACATGACACTGGACCAGAAGTTTCCCACAGATGGTTTGAAGTCCCCTCGTACATATGAAGAAATGCACATGGACATGCGTATGTGTGTACCCAGGCATGTGTCCTTACATACACGGTGCATGTACACATACAGTGCATGTCGCTTTTATTTCAAGCCACGTGGGTGTAAACAGATTGGTGCCCAAATCCTTTTCGCAGTAAGTTATTTCTTGCTTTGGGTTTTCAACACCAGTGCCCTTGGTAAGGAGCTGCTAGGGGGGGGCGTAGTGATGACCACAGTCAGCAGTTGGCCATCCTCAGCCGCTCCCGGGCTTTCTGCCCCTGTGAAGAGTCAACAACCTGGGAAACTGACAGAGGCAGTTCTACCCGCCCCACCGGGTGGACCCCCTGAGGTTGCATCCTTTCCATGGCAAGGAGTTGCTTTTGGGGGGCACGAGGTGGGGGGAAGGCTTTCAGCAACTGAAGTCTTCTGGTGGTAGGACTGGTGCCAGGAGACCTGTTCTGTGAGGTTCCGGCCAGGTGAATAGCCCTCTGTGTCATTGGGATGGTGAAAATGTCAGTGGGCAATGCATGTCCTGCGGCTCTTGAAAGGGTTAAACCATCATGCATCCTTTGGTTCACTTACTGGTCGTACCAAGATTCCCCCTCTCTAACACGGTTGTGAATTACCTGGGTGAAGGTTGACGGAGCAGATCAGTGCTCTAGTCCACAGTTCACTTGCGTGTTATATATCCCGGCTGCAGCCACTGGTCTCAGCCTCGTCTCAGGTCCTTGCTGCTGCCCTCTTGCTGTCTGCTGGTGGACGAGCCTCAGGTGTGTGTCCCCTGGTGGTGTCGTCACCTCTCTGATAGCTGACCCATGGAGGGAGGGTAAGATCATTCCCAGACCTGAAGCAGGGCTACGGACCATGGGTTTGGTGGTGGTGGTGGTGGGGGGGGGGGTGTCTCATCAGCCTCTATCCAAACAGGAAGCCTGGTCATCTTTAGAGCCTTGAATTTTGCTCCACATCTGGCTTCCCTTCATTCAGCCCCTCCCAGAGCGAGCGGAGCTGTGGGTGGCGGTGGCCAGGCACCATCCAGTTCTTCAGGTCTCTGGAGGTTGATGTTCGCAAGTTCCACTTACCCACTGGCCTGATGGTTGCCACGAGTCTCTGCCCTTCTGTGCAGCTGTGAGACTGTTGGGTGCACCTCTCTCCCCTGCAGCAGAGCGTAAGGCTCCAGTTGTTACTCAGCCAAGTTTGATGTGGAACAGACTCTGGAGACACAGCTGACCTAGCCGCTCCTCAAAACCACGGTCCTGCGGCCTTTGCCTCTTAAAGTCTGCGCACGACCCACTGTGTTCCTTCTGTGAAGGACGGACCAGGTCCCACCGTCCCCGATGACGACGGGCAGGAGCTGTTTTGCGTGGCTTCTGTTCTCATGGCTTCAAGGCTTAGCCACGTCTCCTGTGCTTTGTCCCGTAGCGCTGAACAAATCCATTGCTTTCTAGTGCTTTCTGGTCACTCACCTCGTGCCTCGTTTTAAATGACGCCTGGTCTGTGAGCCCCTGGTGAGGATGGACACTGCTGCCCTCTGCATTCATGAGCTAGAAGTCAGCGGGGGACCGGGCAGTAGAACTCTGCCTCCCGCTGCTCCCGCCTGCTCCCTGTGGTGCCCGCTGCCTGCTCTCTGCCAGCACCACTGCCACAACAGGCAGAAGGTGCCATGAAGCCAAAGACTGAGCTCTGTAGCCACAAGAGGGTCTTGAGGTAAAAGGGCGCCAGTGGGCCTGGACAGCGTGTGGTTCTCTCACTGAGCCCCCCTCCACCCCCATGGGCAGAGGGGGGCACGCGGTTGGGGGAGGGCGGGGGGGAGTGCGTGGCTGGGTTCGTCGGGGTAGATTACCAGGCCTCAGCCTGAGAATGGGAGGAGGGTCCCAAGGGTGGCCGTCTCCCGCCTCTCTACACAGGATGTGCACGCTTCTTGAACGCACCCGTCTGCGGTCTGCCAGTTTCTGGAGAAAGTTCTTTTTGAAAAGCAGCACCGAGTCACGAGGGTAGCACTTCTTCCCACAGAGGCCTGGATTACTTCTTCTCTCATTTCCACTTGACAGGGGTGGCCTGAGCCCTGGTTGGCAGGGCAGAGGACCTGTGCTGTGCTGACCTCCCCCAGAAAGGGAGGAGCTACTGAGGGGCCAGCACTTGCTGTCTGGCCTGTCCCAGGCCAGTGTCTCCTCCCAGGGGAGCTTTGGGCCCTTCCCAGCCCTCTGGGTGCTGGGGAGGGTGTTGGCAGGATCGGCTGGCTGAGGTCTCCAGTCACCATGGCCTTGAGACTTGAGCAGGTACATTTAAGGGAGCCTTGACGGGGTGGGGACCCTTCCTCCTTCCTAGAAACCCCTGCAGGCCTGACGTCACCACTGAGTGGGGGGTGGGGGGGTCCATCTCTGACTGCGGTGACCAGCAGGTCCCGTGCCCCCCCACCCCCCACTGCCACCCTGGGTGTTTCAAGCCCTTCAGATTTTGCGCCTGTCCTGGCCACCCTTGGGGAAGAGGCCTGGACCCCAGGGGTGATTGCCTTTGTCTGGCTTTGTCTTGAGCTGTTGAATATTCATGCAGGGTCTGGGGGCAGGGCGGCCCACTGGGTGGCTCTTGAAAAGAGGGTCCTCTCTTTGTCTTGCAAATAACCCCATCACTTGGCCTGCCTAGTGAGAGTGACGCCTGGGGGGAGGGGGGAGCAGATTCGAAAGGCTAACGTGGGGGAGACTGGCGGGCTCTGGGGTTGGCCTTTGACCTGCTGGGCTGGCTTTTTGTTTGGTGTGTGTGTGAGGGAGGAGAGGTGTAGCTGAAAAATCTCACAGAAGCAATGCGCAGGCCCACCTGCTTCCCCCTGATCCCCATGGGCATCTCTGAGCAGGTAGCAGCAATCCGTCTTGTCTGGCAGAAGTCAGCTGGAGCCCCGTGGAAGGCAGTGACTCTCCAGGGTTAGACGCAGCTGGGTCCTGGCTCCAGGGCACTGACAGTCACCTCCCCCAGTCCAGGAGCACCCTGCTGCACCACGGATAGCTGCATGACTGGGCCAACCCACAGACAGCTGAGGGCACCCTCCCTGGGGCCAGGCCAGCCCCAGGTGCAGGCGGCCTCTAGCTGGCTGATGGACCCACACCGGCAGGGGCTGCACACAGACAGGTGGGTGTCCAGACCCTGGGTGCCGGGTCCATGAGGCCTCACCTCACTGTGGCTGTGGCCAAGGGTGCTGTGTGTCCACACAGGTGTAGGGTGGATGGGAGGCACGTGGGAAAGGGGTGTGGAGAGATCACGTGCCGGCAGCGGGGCCCCTGAGGGTTCTGGTTCACAGTGAAGCGTGGGGAACAGAGTCTTAGACTCTATCGGAGCCCTGAGGGCCCAGTGGCTACACATGGGCTGCAGACACCAAGGCCAGCCATTCCAAACCGCCAGCTGTTGCCAGGGAGAAAGGCAGGCTCTCTGCCCTGGCAAAGTGTCTGAGGCCCGCGAGCAGTACTGCCCTGTTCCACAGGGTGAGCTCTCCCAAAGCCCCGGTGCGTCCCCACCCTCAGCTGCCATCTGAAAGGAAGGCAGGTGCTGCCTGCCTGCACTGTGCACTCCTCACTCCACGTCAGAGTCGCCACCTGGGGCACTTGAAGATGGCATGTGCCCGTCTGTGGGCATTGGCTGGTACGAGGTGGTGGATGCTTCCGTCGGTGGGAGCTTGACTGTGTTTCAGAAAAGCCATGGCTGCATGGCTAAGGCCTATGGAGCTCTTGTGGGACTGACCGGCAGGCCGCCCTGGGCTCAGGGCCGGCTCGGCACATGTCTTCCTGCTGGACAGCGCCAGCCTCCCAGGAGCTGGTGGAGGGGCCTGAAATGGACTGGCCTGCCATTTGGACACCTCCTGTCTTGCCCGGTCCTGGTTGGTGGCAGCCCCATGCTCCACAGGAGGACGTGCCATGTGGCCCTGCTTCGTTCCGTGGGGCTTCCTCACCTGCTTGGGTCTGCCTGCGGCGGGCCCCTCCCGAGGAGTGCTGTGGTCTCTGCCATAGCTGGGGCCTCTCTAAAAGTGCGCTCCCCCGCCCTCCTACCCGCCCCCCCCCCCGAAGTCCTGCTGAACGCTGCCTGCCAGGGGTGACCCTGTTAGCGTTGGGAGCCCCAGTGGCAGAGCTTCCAGCGTCCCGACAGCATGCAAGCCACCCCTGATGAGGCCCTGACAGATGGGTGGGGGTCCTTCTGTTTTAGAACTTTCTATTTCGGAAATGCTTCAGAGCCCCAGTGACGCGGCATGAATAATGCATGAGCCCCCTGTTCATGGAGACGCTACCCTTTTTAGCATTTTGCCTCGTTGGCTTTCTCGCTCTCTGATGATATTAATAATTTCCCATTCCCCCCCCCCCTTGCTGGTCACTTAAGCGACACTTTAGTCTGCAGACCCCCGAAACACCCTTCTGGGTGGAGCCCGTGAAACCAGGAATATTCTGGTGTGGACATGGCCCAGGGAGCAGATCAGGCTGCCCCCACACGGCCACCTGCTGCTTACAGGACCCGCAGGCACCTGACAGGACAGGTCTGGCCCAGGTGGGTTGGGGGTGGGAGGCTGGGCAGACACAGCTGGGCCTGTCGTTGGGTGGCTGTGTCCCCTCCGTGGTGTGCCCACTTTGGACCTCAGCCACCCACCTGCCCCACTTTCCCCCTGTCATTAGTGAGGAGCGCGTGGGAGGACTTCAGACAGGTGGCCATCTTGCTGGAACTTCCCCTGTGGGCTCCGCCTCTGAGGATGGTTCTTCCTGGCCCGGGTCCCTCTACCATGCCGCCCCTTCCCCATGCCGGACCGACAGTCTGTCGCGGCTGCAATTGCCCCCGCGCTGGGTGCCCCGTGCTGGGAGGCCCCTGTGGCCACAGTGAGAGCAGGGCCGCGGGAGGGCAGGCCCGCCGTGACGTCTTCTGGAGGGAGCCTGTCTCTCCTGTTTGGTGTGGGGGAGGATGGGAGCCTTCTCTTTCCTTTCCAGTTTGGAAACAAGCCCCATCACGCCTCACATTGCTGAAAGTCCCGTGCAGGCCAGGGAGGGCCGAGGCATTTTTAGCTGCTCCCAGGCAGGAGGGGAGAGGCGTGTGGGTGGCGTGGTACTGCTCTGAGACGGCTGGCCCGGCCTGTCTGTGCACTCTCTGGGTCACATGAGGATGACCGCCTTCTCTGAGCTCTGGGTGCCACCGAGCCCAGGCCTCCCGGGGAGCAGCCGGGGCCCCTTGGGCATGTGCAGGGATTCTGCACCCCGTCCGAGCCATGGGAACAGAAACTCACTCCCTGTCAGTTACACTGGAGATGGGTGACCTGGGACCACTGTCCCAGAGAGGACAGTGTGAAGACGTGACCAGCCACATGATGTGGCCCGGCGGGCTTGGCTCTAGGACCAGCCCCTGTAGGGACTGGCTGTCGCTGCTTCCTGAAGTCTGAGCTGACGGTTTCGGTCCAGTGGAAGACTTAGGAACACCTGCGTTCCCCAGAGAGGGGGCTCGGTCGGTTGGAAAGGTGACCACCTGGTGAGTTAAGTTTGCCGTGGCTGTTGCCTGGGAGACAGTGACCCCTGACCTTTAACTAATTGCTCCACACTCCAGGCTGGGACTGCACCCACCCTCACCGTATAGGCCCCCTCCCCTCCGGCTGGGGTCCCTCTCTATCCTGAAAGCAGGGTCTCCCAGTCACGTGGCTGGTTTGGTGGCTCTGTGTGTGGCCACACCAGAGTCATGCAGTGCAGTGTGGGTGGGGCCTGGGGAGGGAGTGAGAGCCGCCATGGGGAGAAGACCTGTGGGTGCAGGGCTGTTCTCAAGAGGGGGGGAGTATTCAGGGCACTGCCCGTGTGCACATCCTGTTGCCCCCACCCCCACCCCCAGGTGCATCCCAGCAAGCAGCTGCTGACCTCACATTCGTGGCAGAGGATGCAGCCCCGTCATGGCCGCGTGGTACACAGGATTCCCCTGGAAATGGTGTGACCCCAGCAGAAGGAGGGAGACTTGGAAACGTGGGAGCTGCTGGCCGGCCCTGCTCTGTGGGCACTGGGTGCTCCTCTGGGGCCCCCTGCACACCCTGGGTCACTGCTCACCAGTCTTGTGCCAGGGTTCCACATGGGGAGTGATGGGCGGGGCCAGGAACAGGGGCCACTTTTGAGCTCGAATCAGTTGATGCCGCCCTGTCCCCGTCAGTGGCTTTGTGCCCACGCCACCGCTGGGTGTTAAGCGGGCGCCCTGCCTTCTCCCTGTTGAACGCTGACATTGGCGCCCCGCTTGCTGCCCTCACCCCAAGTCGTTCATTCAGCTGTTTGCTTCAGATACTGCCGGGGCTGAAACCCAGACCCAGCTGGAAACCCACAGACGGTCAGAAGGCAGCGGGGGTGGGGGGCAGGGCAGGTGGGACGGGCCTTAGTGTGAGGCCTTTGTGCTGGTGGTCACTGCCGACCTTGGACTAGATCTGTTTCCATAGAACCCACATCTGAGAAGGAGGCCACGGCTTGCAGATGTCTCCCGAGGGAAGCTCGGACCCAGCAGGGCCGGCATTGCCTCGAGGCAGCGCCCCACGGGGCCAGGCCGCCACGGTGCTCAGAACCGCTTGCTTTGTGGGTGTGCTGGCAGCACTCCCCTGCCTTTCTCAGAGGGCCCCAGCCCTGTGGTGCGGGAGGCGTAGCAGGAGGCACTGTGGGACTCTGCTCCTCACCGGGGAGGTGGGCACTAGGGGTTCTCAGGGCTGAGGGCGCAGACACGGGGTTCTATGCCGGGGTGGGGTGGGGGGGCCACCAAGAGCTGCCACAGAGGGCTGTCAGGACAGCAGTGATGTGCCGTGACTGCCTGGCCGGAGCTTTGTGGCAAGGCAGTCTTGCTTCCCTGAGCTGCTTCGTGGGGGGCAGAAGTCGTGCGTGATGTGATGAGCAGTTGGGCTTCCTGCCCCCACGGCGGGCAGAGGTGTGCCATCACGTGGGTCTTCCTCGCTCCCTATCTGGACATCTCTGTGCCTCCTGCTGGATGGCGGGGCGCCAGGGGCCCCCTCTGCCGCCCCCCCCCCCAATCATCTCCCGAACTCCCAGGCTCACGGTGCCTGGGAAAGGGTGCCCCGGACATCAGGGCGAGGGACGGACGGACGGACGGACGGACGGACGGACAGACGGATGGCTGAAAGCTGAATGCTTCTGCCCTGGCACGTGTGCTGCGGGAGCAGACGTGTCTGTTGTTGTAAATGACCTCGCTGGTGTGGTGGGCCCATTGCCACCCGCCTCTGATGGTGGTGGTGATGATGTCTGAGACCCGTCTGGCTGAGACCTGCGCACACGGCCTTCCTTGACCTTCCGCTCCCCTAGCAAAGGGGGAGGGACCGTCTCCCAGAGCCTGCTTTTCTGAGGCGCTGCCAGCCCCTGGAGTGCTAGGGTCTTAGGGACCCCGAGATCACCCCGCCCCTCAGCTGCGGGAACGAGGGGGCCCACTTTCTTAGCACCCTTCTCCCTGCGCTGGCCTCCAGAACTTCGGGCTGGGTGTCCGGGCTCTCCACCCACCTCCCTCCTCTTCTGTCGCCTGTAGTTTTACTTTCTGCGGATTTCCGCAACGTTACCACCAAACACTTCTCAATGAAGCGCTCGTCTCCTGTGCCTGTGATGCAGTTTTTAATATCCAAGAGTAGCTGCACTCCCGCCCTCCCTTCCTTTGTAAGCAGCTATAACACCCCCCCCCCCCGCCCCCCGTTCTTGGTTACTGCTCACACTTTTCTTGTCCCACGGAATGCTAATAAGGTGTCCCTTGAATCCTCTCTGCAGCTCACTTGAACTTTGGTTCTGGTGGGACAGGGTCCCCCCGGGTTGGTGAATCTGAGCTGGGATGGTGATCCCCCCCCACCCCCCCGCATGCGGGGCGTGGTGGTGGTGGGGTATCCTTTGTTGGCCCTTTGTGAGGGGCTGTGTCCCCAGGTTCCCCTCCACCTTGTACAGAGGTCCCCGAGGTCCCCGGGAGCCCGGCCCCTAGCCTGCGGCTGATGCAGGAGGCCTTCAGGGGAGTCCCTGTGGGCGCTGAGAGGAGCAGCCCCTGCGTTGGGTGTGGTTTCCCTTGGTCTTCCTCTGCAGCTGCCGGGCCCCAGCCTCCTCTTTCCAGCTGCGTCCCGCCCTCTGCCCACTGAGTTGGAGCAGGGCTGGGCGTTCCTGGTTCCCCCCAGTGCCGGGGGCTGGTTCTGACGGGAGGACGGGGGTGGACGCAGTTCTGCACGGCCATTCTGAAGCTCCTGCTCCTACCTCTGGACGCATCTCCACTCGCGCTGTTTCCCCAAGCCGTTTCTCTGGGTTTGGAGAGGTCTGCTGTCACTGTCAGCCTCCGCAGGCCCCAGGAAGGAAGGGGCCGGCAAAAGGGCTGCTGCCGCCTCACAGTAGCTGCAGGTGCCGGTGCCCTGAGCAGAAAGGAGCCCTCCTCTGAGTCACTTATTCATGCTTACTCCGTGCGCGAGTGCGCGTGCCCCCTCGGAGGCGTGCTCACGTGTTCAGTGTGTGCAGTCCAGCTGATGTGCTTGGAGGAATGACCCCGATCCCAAGGCCCGAAGCCTCTGTCCTCAAATGGAGGGCACACGGGTGTCTGCGGAGGAGAACTCAAGCGACGGCACTCAGATCATGTCCGCCAGGTTGAAACTCTGGCTGTCGGGAGGCGTCGAGCAAGAGATGTTTATTGGGAGAAGTCGTCATTTCCCGTCTCGGACTCAAGATGATTGAGGCGTGTGTGTGTGTGAGTGTGTGTGTGTATTCGTTTCTCCTTCCTTGAACTGACTTGTAAAGCAAGCAGAGGTCCTAATGCCTTCGATGGGGTCAGACTGTTGTTGGCTTCTGACCTGTGGCGTGCTCACCTCAGCTTTGCTCATTCTTGGCCTTGGGTGAGCCTGGCACACGGCGGGTTCCCTAGGGCGCCACTTCTTAGGCCTGATTTTTGCAATTTGGGGGCAGATTCCTTAAGAGACCTCTCCAGAGAGCCGTAACTGTTGGGTATCAGGTAGGACTCGAGAACTTGCCTTTCTAGCAGGGACGTGCTGGGATGGGATCCTGCTGCTGCTGTTACTGCGGCTGTTCTGGGGACTCTAGCTCCGAGAACCCCTGCCCTCCCCAGGGCTGACCCATGTCCCCGCCTGCGCTTGTCAGTGACGTCTGACTGGAACACAGAGGACACCCGAGGCCTGGGGTGGTCTTTGTGTTGCCTTGGGCGGGGGTGAGGCCAGCTGGGCTACAAAGCTGAAGATGGCGGCCCTTAGCAGCGGTGCGCGCAGGTCCTTCTTCCAGAGGAAGGAGCAAGTGTGAGGCGAGGATGCAGCAGCGCCGCTGTGGCTGTGGGGCGGAGAAGTAGAAGAGACGGTGGCCTGAGGCCACGAGCTGTTGTGCTCTTCTGGGTAGACTAGAGAAACAAAATCCATAGACACCGGGTGTAAGAAAGCTGTTTGGGGCCTGAGCCCCGGTGGCGTAGTGGTTGTGCGAGGGACTGCGGCCCACTGGGATGGAGGTTCAAATCCAGCAGCAGCTCCACAGGAGCAAAGGCTGGGCCTCCCACCACCAGAGGGCAGTGATGCCCCCCCAAAACAAAACAAAAAAGACAGTAAGAAAGCTGTGTGTGCAAGAGCAGTTGAGGTTTGAGAAAACATCCCAGTCCTGTTTAGATAGAGCCCCCAAGTCCTTAGTCCATGTGTCCAACACCAATCTATAAAGCCCTCTTCAGACTCCTGCAGCCATGCAAGGACTTTGGATGCAGGAAGGTCACAGGCCAGTGGGCGGGAAGCCTTGTGGATCCAATGGCAGCAGAAACATCTAGGCACTGGCAGGATCTCCACGAGGCTGCTCCCGCTCCAGGCCGCTAGCGGAGCTCCCGCTGTCTTGTCAGCGACAGTCTCCCCGGGGTGAGCGTGTGTCAGCCAGACTCCACCCCTTCATTCGCACGTCTCGGCTTGACGTCAGATGACGTAACTACCACATCTGTGGAGATAGATCCCTCAGCTCTCAAACCGGAGGGGCCCCCGGACGAGGATCCGGCCAGTTGGGATCCTGTCTGCACCCCTGTGATGCAGACAGCTTTCCCGAGGCACACCGAGCTGGAGCACGTGCGATCTGATGGCGTTTGACATTTACATACGGGGCACCCCGGTGAGGCCACCGACCCAGTCGAGTTTGCAGACTGCATCATCCCTCCCTCAAGCGTGTGCTGGGTTCTCCACCGCCCACCCCCATCCCTTCCTGCCACCCTCACTCCGTGGACACCCTCCCTCGGTGCACAGCTCGCACTGCAGGCTCTGTGCTGGGCCTGGCCCTTCCCCAGCCGATTGGCCGTTAGAAATCAAGTTGCTGCAGTCCTGTGCCCCATGGGCTTGGATGGACACCGAGAGACGGGATGACTGGATCACGTGTTGTCTGGCGCCTGGTGGCCATGGGGGGTGGAGTTAGAACTCCCTGACTTAGGCATGGGGGCGAGTGGCCTGCCCTTGGCTCCTTGGGAGCCCCGATGAGGGCGTGCACGGCAACCAAGGGCGTACCGTGGTGCCGCGGAAGCCCTCTGACTCTGTTTTCTCACTGTGGTTCGGCACCTTGTCTCAGTGGAGCCACGCGCCGTGCGCGGCGTTTTGTGTCTGGCTTCTTTCCCCATGTGGCTGGCCGCGTTCAGGGCTCACCTGTGTTGTGCCCTGTCCACGTCATGGGTGAGCGAGCTATTGTGTGGCTGGACCTTGGGGGGTGGGGTGTCTCCGTCATCTGGCTGTGGTGGACAGGGAGTTCTGTGGGCTTTGGTGTGCAGGGTTGTTTGCCTGCCGTCGGCCAGCCCTCTCTGCCCCAGAGTTCCGAGTCTCCGTGGACGGAAGACAACGTAGAGCCGCCAAGTGATCAGCGCTGTCCCTCAAAGGCTCGCGAGCGCGTGGGAATGGTGCGCCCTCGACACCCTCCACATTGCGCTCGGTATCACAGGTCATCTTCAGGTGACCTTGAAGTCTCTGCACCCTTATTGCAAACGCTGGGCCACGTAAAGCAGGACTTGAACATCCACAGATGCTGAGCCCCGAGGGACGGGGGGGTGTCCCGGAACCAATCCCTTGTGGTTACTGAGGGGCAGCTGGACGTGTTCTCAGACCTTTGGGGTATACACTGAGGAATGGAGCGGGCTGATTCATGGAGTAGCCCGATGTCTAGCTTTTTGAGGGGTTGGTTGCCTGATTTCCCGCCATTTGACAGCCCCATCCGCAGCAGATACAAGGATTCTGGTTTCTCTGCATCCTAGCCAACACTGACATTGTGCCCCCCACCCCCCAAGGTTAGGATTATCCCAGTGGGGGTGTGTGTGAAGGCATGCATTGTTGTGGTTTGGGGTTTTCTGTTTCCCTACGGATGGATGACATTTGAGCATCCTTCCACGTCCATGGGGGTCACTGGCCTATCATCTTTGGAGATGTCTTTGCCCTAGGTCTTTGCTTGCTTTCAAATTGACTGGTTGTCTGTGGTTGACTCCGGCCCACCTTTGTGAGTGCACGCCCTGTAAGTCGTTGCCGGGATCTGGGGAGTCAGTTCCCTCCGGCTCATCGCGACCCTCGCACCACCGCCCAGTCTTGCATCATGCCCACCACATGCAGGGCTGGCTCCCTGCTGGGCCCACCGCTGCAGCGCCTGTTCATCGTCTTGCCTTCCACTTCCTCGAGGCTCCACGACTTCACTGCGTATCCAGAGTACATGAGACAGTCCCACCCACCTGCTTCTAAGGAGCATTCTGGTTGTCCTCCTTCCCAGACAGGTGTGCTTGTTCTCAGGGCGGTTCACGAGCCTGTCTGTGCTTCTCCAGCCCCATTCCGAGCCTCAGCCTTCTGGGGGCTTCCTCATTCGGTGCCCGGCTTTCACAGGCATGGGAGGCGATGGGAAATACCATGGCTGCTAAGACCCCAGGTGCACTCTCTCTCTTGATAACCGGGCACCATCAGCTTTCTTCACCACATTTGCTTAGACAGCCACTTTGCCTTCAGCCATTGTTAGTAGAACAAACTTCTTGCACTGAGCATCTGGGCATGAAGGTAAGCATGCGGCCTTCTAGCTGAGAAGCAGCAAAGCCCACATGGAAGAAGCACACCAGCCTATGTGATGAGGAGGCGTCAGTGGGATCAGGTATCAGGCATCAAAGACCCAAAACTGCAAAGCAAGCAAACAAGCAAAATCATGTCAATGGGAATAAAGGGGAGGGCAGAGGAGAGACCCCAAACCCATCAGTAGTCACCCAAAGCCCATCCATCCCCTGTCAGAAGGGCCATAAGGAAGAGACGAGCCAGTCAAGGTGCAATACAGCACCGAGGAAATCACAGCCTTCCTCTAGTTCTTTAAAGCTGCCCCTCCACCCCACCACACTACCATGACCCCAGTTCTCTCGTACACATCTGGCTAGACCAGAACACATACGCTGGTACGGGTAAGAGCTCAAAAGACGGGATCCAGTCCAGACAAACCCCTCAAGACCCCTCAGGGGAGCGGGGATAACTAGGGGAGGGTAAGGGAAGTTGGAGGGGGTGGGCAAAGGGGAACCAATCAGAATAATCAATGTATGGCCCCCCCACCCAGGGGGATGGAGAGAAGAAAAGTGGCTAAAAGGAGACAGTGGTCAGTGTAAGACATGAAAAAAAAAAAAGACAAATGATTTATGAGCTATCGGGGGGGGGGGGGGGCCGTGGGGGGGAGAGGGAAAAATGAGCTGATTTCCAAGGTCTCAAGTCGAAAGAAACTGTTTTGAAACAAGATGATGACAGCATCTGTATAGATGCGTTTGACAACGGCTAGATGGACGGGTTGTGAAAAGAGCTGTCAGAGCCCCCCCCCAAAAGTAAATTAATAAGACAACGTCCCGACTTGGGCCAGGCGCACCTCTGTTCTCCAAGTAACATCCCTCCCTGCGCTTCAGCACGTGTAAGACGCAAGTCTGAAAGGGACCAGCCTGGTGCCCGCGCCTCCTCCGTGCCTCGAGGGAGGACCCCGTGTGTGGCTGGTGTGTAGGGCTCCGCCGGCCCCCGGGTGCCCTTCTCAGCCTGCGGGTCTCGGTGCATTCCAGCCCCGCCATCTTTTCACCGTGCCTCCGGCCATTTTCCTCTCTAAGGGCCTGGTTTGGGGCTTTAGCATCCGTGACTCTGGCGAGCTTTCTGGACGTGCAGAATGCAGCCCTCTTAATGTCCCCCACTCCCACCTTTGGATTTGGAACGTGGTCTTATTTTGATAACGGTTTCGCTCAGACAGCTATAAAAGGCAGATAGACTTTCGCGTTCCTTCCCTATTTCTTCTTCCATACTTCAAGACAACTTCCAGTCATTGACACAGTTCCCCATACCTGAGGAAATTTGGAAAAATAGGAGACTTTGGAGAGGAACAAAATGACTTGTCTAATTAAAGAAGAGGATGATATTGACTCCTCAGGAAACACACACACACACACACACACACACACACACACACAAAGCACACCAAAACCCCGAGCCCCACGTCATTCTAGCTAGCTGTGGTTAATTGATGATCTTGTCATTACGGCCCACCTTTGTGAGTACACCGGACGGTCCTCGTGACCCTCACCTGCTTGGGGGCATTCTTGCCGACCTAGAAACCCCAAGCCTCTGCTGGTATACACAGTCTACTTGAGACACTGGAGTCCTTGTGACCTTGCTTTCTGTGATGGTGAGGAGAGCACGACACTGCCTGTGCAAGGTGCACTGGGACCTTTCCCAGGCTGGCCCAGGAAAGAGGATCCCGGACCCCACTCCCCGGGACCCCGTCAGGGAGCCTGTCCTCTCAGCCCTGCTCTGTGGGTCCCACGCACTACCGGGACCCTTGCTCTCCAGCTCTCTGTCCCCTCTCCCCATCCCTCCGCCTCTCGCTGGGTTTCCAGCAGCTCCGAGAGCCTAGGAGGGGCCCCACATGGACCTCTCAAACCCGGCCCGCCCGCCTGCCTGCCTCGGGGCAGCTGGACCCAGACGGCTCCCTTCTGTAACCGGCACCCCCTGTGCAGGGGGCATTGTGTCCAGGCGCCCAGGTTGTTAGGGGTGGGACGGGAATCTGCTCCCTGGGACTCCTGCACGGAACCTTCACCCCGACGTGGGTGCTGGCCTCGCTCCCAGATCCAGCCCTTGGAGACGTCCTACCTGTAAGGCGGAACCCCTTGGACTTTGCTTGCCTTTGATATGGAACGAAAGTGCAGTGGGTCACCGCTGCGCCCAGAGCCCGGCCCTGGTTGCGAGGAGGCCCCGTGGGGGCTCACGGGTGGGAGGGAAGGTGAGCTACCCCAGCAACGTGGGAGGCTGTCAGCGCCCTGCCAGTTGTGCTGACTGGCACGTCCATTGTGTGGGGCCTGCAGGGATGCGGGCCGCATTAGATGCGTTTGTTTGCGCCTTCATTACTGCCTTTTCAGTTTCAGTGGGGATTGAGGGAGAACAAAGTGGCGTGATTTCGACTATTCAGATGGGAGCCGCACAGCGCCCCGCGCTGCCGGTGTTCCTGACGAGGGCCCCGTGTCCACGCCGCGCTCCCAACATCTGCACGCGGGCGGGGAGGGGGCGTCCCGGTGCCTCTCAACTCGGCTGCAGCGGAGCTCGGAGAGGCTGTTTCGGTTTGTGTGCAGAGATGCCGGGTGCTCCGAGGCCCACGGCACGCTAGAGAGCCCGCCTGCAGGTCCGGCGGCGGCAGGGGGTCCAGAGCAGACTGCGCGCTCCTAGCGGGGGCCGGGGAGGCGCATGGCTTTGCGGGCTCACCAGACAGGAGTTTGTGCCGTGTCTTCCCGAGAACCCTGTGGGTGGCGTGCGGGGGGCACCCAGGCCAGGACAGTTTTTGTTCTAGCCCGAAGCGCCCCAGAGAGGTTTGCACTGGGCAGGGGGCTTTGTTGCTGACACAAGCAGCGCCGATCCCTGAGTTGTGGGAAGGGGGGATGCCGTGGAGGACAGCACCCACTGGGCCACCTGGGGCAGTTGTGGGGGGCAGCAGCGCCTGCCCGGCCCTCCTGAGACAGCCTGCGGGGGCCACAGTTGCAGCGTTCGGCTTTCCTGCTGCCAGACCGCGTCACTGACCGACTGTGACTCCCAGGGCTGGCTCCTACGTGGACCCTCCGAGTACTGGAAGCCCACCCCGCACAGCCTACCACGCCTTGTAGAGGCCTCACGTCAGGGGTCAGGCCCAAAGCTGCAGTCAGAGGCGGTGTCTGATGGGAGGCTGTTCTATTCTAGCCACTCTGAGCTCCGTCACAGCCACTGAGTCTGTTCTGTCTCCTGGCGACCCTGGGGAGAGCTGCCCTGGGGGTTTCCGAGACGGACTTCTTGGCAGGAGGAGAGAGCCTCATCTTCCTCGTGAGGGGCAGCCGGTGGCTTTGCACTGCTGGCCTTTCAGAGCGCTCCCCAGCGAGTGACCCCTAAAGCACCAGGGCTCCCCAGCCACCCTTGGGGCTCTCAGCAGAGGAGCTCGGGTACTGCTGACACCGGGGTGTGGGCTGGGCGGCCAGTGGGGGGTCTGAGGGATCCTGCATGCAGTTTCCATTGGGGTGAGGGGTGCCAAGGACGGGTCAGCAGTCTGAGCCCCCCAGCCTCTCCTCCTCCTCCAGAGAGAGAGAGAGAGAGAGAGAGAGAGAGAGAGAGAGAGAGAGAGAGACAGAGAGAGAGAGAAGGGAGCCGTCTACTTGGGTGAATCCTTGCAGCCCGGGAAGCCTCTGGAAGGTTCTCCCGCCCCACCACGGGGCCACTGTGAGTGGGAATCGATCCAGGAGCCGCGGGCAGTTGGTGACTAAGGCTGTCTGGAGCATCATTTTACCTGCTCGTGGGTCACGTGTGGCTCATCCTGGGAGAAAGCGCTGTCCGAGCACCTCACCCGCGTTCTGAATTGGGTCGTCCGTCTTTTTGTGGTGGAGTTGTCGGAGCGCATTCTTAAAGCCTGATGGGCTGGATGGTTCCTAAATGTCTTTTATATACCGTGGGGTTTTGTGTCGCCACTCCTGACATCAAGTCCCCTTTGATGCAGGCACATGTTCATTTTAACAGAGATCTGGGTGGTGGTTTTTTAATCCTTTTGTTCATGCCATGTTAGATATGCAGTTTGAGATAAAGTCTGGAAGCTTTACTTCCCACCCACCCCCCTCCATTTTCTCTAGGAATGCCACGGTTTTAGTTCTCAGAGTCCATCCACTTCATTCAGGGATGCCGACTTGACTTTGGTGTGAGTAGGTGGTCATCCGCAGGGAGCCTTAGGGGTGGAAGGAGTTGGAAGGTGGGCAGCCCCGCCGCAGGATCAACTCTGTGAACCTGCCCTCCTCGGGAAAGATGAGGCGTTCGACCCCGGGAAAGAACAAGCATCTTGGAACCCCACCAGGGGCAGTTCCACTCTGTTCCACAGGATCCACAGGACTGGCCCTGGCTTGACAAGACGGTGTGTGGGGACCTCGCTGTTCACCACAGTTTGGTTAAGGCATGACCTCGGCACCCTTCTCAAGCGTCAGCTTCCCGTCGACGTGTGGGTCTATTCTGTACCCTCAAATTCACCCAGGAAAAAAAAGGCCTGTGGCGGGGGGTGGGGTGGGGGTGGAGGTTGACGAGTCATTAGAAGAGTTGACGGTCTCAAACAGAACAAACACCCCCTCATGAGCTTACATATTTTTCAAAAGTACGTATTACAAAGAAAAAGAAGCTCTTGGGAAAGCCCCCGGCCACGGTGAGCCCCATGGAGCACAGCACTGCACACGGGCTCGCCCGGCAGCACAGGGTGTGGGTGCGGGTCTCGTGTTCTGGCTCCTCCGTGCCGTGAGGCCAGCACCTCTGTGGTGTGCTCGTTTTTTAGGAAGTGAGACTGCGCCAGCCTAGCTCTTGTCTGGAATCTGCTCTAGCTGTGGGGGGCCCCTGAGAGCTTTCTATGAATCCGAGGACTACCCGGCCTTGCATGCAAAAGAGGTTGCTGCCCATTTGAGAAAGCTTGCGTTGCCTCTTACGGGTCAGTCACTGTCGGGAGGGGTGACCTCTTGACAGTTGGCCAGAAGTACGTCTTTTCCTTTGTGTTTCAAAAAGCTTGTAGAACAGTGGAGTCGCTTGGTATTTCCAGTCACCTCGCGCACACGCGAAAGCTAGAATCACGATTAAGGGAGATCAAAGAATCGCTGCATCTGAACGACGGTGAGTGTGGAAAGTACCAAGTACTGCCAGAAGGATGAAAGACACCGGTCTTGGAAAAAGCACAGTCAGCATGCTCCTGAGAGACAAGGGGACGGTGAGACAGTGTCTAACGTCCGTTGGGCGTCCGGCTACGTCAGGGGAGGGTCAGAGAAAGGGGAGAGACCCTCCCGGGAGTGGGTGACCACGGTGGCTGTACCAGGACGGGGCAGGTGTGCCACGCAGTTCCCTTTCCAAGGGGTGGCCTCCCGTGGGAGCCGACCGAGTGGGGCCAGAGAACAACATAAAAGGTAATGAAATGGAGCCACATCACTGAATGAGGAGTCTTCACAACTGCCTTTGCTTTTGATAGGACGTATTTCAAGTTTATATGGTTTTTAGCAATGGCTGTATTTGGGGGCGGAGGAGTTCAGTGGTCGGATATTCCACTTTCCAGGTGAGCAAGCCAGCAGCCTGTCAGTCAGTGCTGGGCACGCTTCAGTAGAACGTCCAAGACCGGGACAGAAGGCCTGGTGATCCATAGTCTGAAGCCAGCCAATGAAGACCCAGTGGATAGATAGCACACCGTGCCTGTGGTGCACTGGGGTCAAGGTCTGAGTGTAAGATTCCTAGAGCCAGGCTTGCCTTTGAGAAAGAGCAAAGGAAAGAGAAACACGATGAAAAAGTAATGCAATTGTTTCATTCACTCTTTGAAGCCTTTTTGTAGTACGTCTTCCAATCCCTGAATACAGAATGCGGTTCTGTTTATTTAGATTTTAATTTCTTTCAGCCAAGTTTGTCATCTGTAGAGTACAAGTCTTACTTTCCTGGTTAAATTTATTCCTAGGGCTGGTTGGTTTTTTTTTAGTTCCTGTTTCGATGTTATTGTAGATGGAGTTTTTTCCCCCTCTCCAGATGGTTTATCGTTGGTACATAGAAAAACAACTGATTTCTTTGTGTGGCTCTCCTACCCCGAGACTTTGCTGAATTCATTTATTAGCTCTAGCCGCGTTTCTTGGTGGATGCTTTGGGAATTTCTGATGATAGGCCCGTGTCTTGTGTGAACAGAGCTAGCAATGCTTCTTTAAATCTGGACCACCACCTCCCCCTCCCCCCCTGTCTCATTGCTTGGCCTGGGTCTCGGAGCGGCAGCGGGGGGACGGGGCTGCCTTTCTTGGGGAGAGGCTTTCAGTATCTTACACCATGGCCTATGAGCTTGGCGGGGGGACCTTCATCAAAGCCCGCCCGCAGCCACTGTGTTGATCCCTAGCGTGCCGGGCCTGGTCGGATGCCTTTGAGATGGTGGTGCAGGTCCTGCCTGGCCTCTGGGAATGTGATTTACTACACCGGCTCCTAGGTGAGCTGCCCGCATACCTGGGGCGCGTCCCTTTGGGTGGTTGGTGTGAGCTTCACGGTGTGCTCTTGGGGTCGCTGTCCTTTGCTCTCGTCTTGCCTGCCCCTTGGGTGTCAGCGTCCAGCTCTGGCACCAGGGGAGCCCTGGACATCAGGGAGCGAGAGAGGCACTTCCCCGCGGCTACTGTGTCTCGGGGGAGGTGGAGCGGGACTGGTGTCAGTTCTTCCTCAGCCTTTGCTAGAACTCTCCGGCGACGCCATCTGGTCCTGGACTTTGCTTCTCTTGGGAGGTTTGGGAACACTCATTCCTTTTCCTCCCCAGTGGCGGGTCTAGGGAGATTTTCTGTTTCTTCGTGGGTCAGTTTTAAGCCGTGGACGTGATCCTTGCAGTTTGTCCAGTTCATCTAGGTCATCCAGTTTGTCGTCGGTTGGCTAAAGCGCATTTTGATGCGATTAAGGAAAAAAAGCATTTTTTTTTTTTTGGTAACAAGATTGGTTCTCTGGGGGAGGGAGGGGGTGTTCTGTCTCATTTGCCATGGTGACAAAATAGGTGTGGTTTCCTGTCTTGCTCTGGCTTTCAAGGGTTGCAGAGCCGAGGTGACAGTCTGTGCACAGATGTTGAGGAGGAGGCTGGGGAGAGAGGGAGGTCGTGGCCTGCCATTTGGGCAGAGAGGATTTACGGTCACGCCTCTGCCAGGGCTGGCGGGGAAGGGGGGAGGAGGAGGAGGAGGATGTGGGGGGCCCCACGGCAGCAGAGGCTCCTGTCACCCTAGCGTTGGGAAGCTAGGTTGCCCCACTTGGTCACAAGGGCACGGGAGGGTGCTGGCCTTGCAAGATCGTGGGGCCAGCAGCATTTTCCTGGGGCCACCTCCCCCGATTGCCCTGCCGCGGTGTGCCGGGGCGTGTCTGGTGTGGTGGTGATGACACCCACAGGTCTCCCTTTGCTGTGCTGCTGCAGTGGGTCTCCAGAGGCCCCTGAGTGGTGACAGCACCCAGGGCACTGCCCAGTGAGGGCTGGGGGTGGGGCCGGGCCACGGGCACCAAGAAGGGGCTTGAGCACCCAGGTGGCTCTGCTCAGGGTGACTCCACGTGCAGCCTGTGTGGGGGAGGGTCTCAAGAAGGGTGTCCGCTGTCGGGACATGGGCACTGAGGACTCCAGCCCTGGCCTGGCCACGCAGCAGCGAGCACGGGCTTCAGGGGACGTGGGCACCGACTGGACATGCGCCAGTGCACACACGCTATTTGCACCCCAGGGTGGCCTTCCTGGGCCACCTCCTGCAGGTCGAAGACTGGACCTCCCCGTTGTCACAGAGCGCCGCGCTGAAGGCATTGCTCTGAGGTCGTGACGGGCACTAGCTCACTGTCCCTGGGCGTGTGGAGACAGATGGGCGTGAGGGAGGGGGGCTTCCAGGTGCACTGGGCACTACTTGATGGGCTCTGTCATGAACACGACCCCCAGGCTTATGACTCCGACCTCGGCCTCTGAGCTGCCTGCAGACACTGGCCGAGGCCGGCCAGCTCCCAGCCCCTGCAGACGGCCGTGTCCCCGCAGACACCACACAGAGGCCTTCTTGTGGCCGGCTTCCCCGCATTCCTCTGCCATGTGGCCCCGCAGAGGTGTGGGCTCCGGGGGGCTAGGGGTCCTCTCCGAGGTCGACCCTGTGACCCCTGGGGTCTGTGCTGGGCCGGTGGCGGGCGGGGGTGTGGCTGCCGGCCCGGGCTTTGTCCCCGTTTACGAGAGGTCGAGGCGGGGCGGCCCCAGTGGCTGATGGTCGCCTGTCCCTGGTTGCCATCTGGCGATTGTAAACCGGGCAATACACATTTTTGAGGGGGAGGGGCAGAGGCCGCCCTGCCCCCGCGTCTGTGCCGAAGGTGAAAAGTTCAGGCGCCTCTGGGTTTTTTATCTGAGGGATGGCGGGGGCAGGGCGAGCCTTACCCATGGCGTTGGCCGGGGGTGCCCCAGACACCCCGCCCCTCTCCACCACCCCCCCACCCCCCCTCCCCGGTCCTGTGAGTTCTGGGAGGAGACTTGCGGGCAAGTGGGGGGGGGTGGCGGGCAGACTCGGTCACCTGATCTCCCCCATCCCTCATGACTCACTCTCAGGCCCTGGGGTGGGGGTGGGGGGTGGGGGGACACTGAGGCAGCAGGTAGAGACCCCCTTCCTGCTCACAGCTGAGTGCTATGGGACCCTGGGCTGCACTGGATGGGGATATCCCCCTCGGTCTCCCACAGTTGTTCCTGGCGGGAAAGCTGGCTCCTGGGGCGGGGGAGGGGCGCAGACCCTGAGGGGTTGGGAGGAGGCTGCTCTCACTGCTCTGCCTGGGCCTGCAAAGAGGAGGGGTCAGGAGGTCAGGCCCGCCGCTTTATTGCTGCGCCTGCGTTCCCACGCCCCCACACCCCCTTGCCTGGGAGGGAGGGTCAGCCCGGGCTCTGGGTGACTTAGCCTCTCCTGGAGCAGCGCATGGAGGGGCCGAGCAACCAGAGGGCCACCAGGGGTCAAGGCTTTCACCCCTAAAGAAGGCTTCGAAGACCGAAGGGCGGGCAGCACAGGTCCCAGCGCGCCTCACACAACAGTGGCGGGCCGGGGATCCTGGGGCCCACGGGACTGGTGGCCAACCCAGGACAGTTGTGGCCCCTGCATGCCCCGAGGGGTCCCGAGTGCATGGTGGGGTGGGGGTCTTTCTCCAGCCATGCCTCGTCCACCAGCCACACAGGCGGTTGTGCCCAAGACCTGGGGGCCCCCGCGACGGCCTTTCCCTTAGCAACAAAGTGGAGACTGAGCATGTCCAGTGGTGCTCTGTGCAAACAACCTTCCTGGCAGATACACTGTGCACCTTCCAATGAGGGCCCTGGACGCAGCGCCCTGCTGGGTCCAAGCCGGAGCCCTCCTGCTGCCCCGTTCCCATCCGACCCCTCTCTGGGGTGCTCCCCTCCAACCGCCTCCCCCTCCCCCCACCCCCTTGCACTCGCCGACCTGGCTCTGTGGCGCTGACTGGTGGCCTGTGGCCTGTGGCACTGATCGGTGGCCGGCCCGTCCCCGGGACCCCTGGTGGACAGTGGCCCAGCTCCTTGGGGCACTCTGGGTGGGCAGTGAGTGAATATACTGCACTCCCTATGATCTCCATGACCCCTGGGACTGGGCTCTCTGCGCCCCCCGCCGGGTCATGGGGGCAAGGCCCCTCGCCTTAAATCAGGACCGTTGGCTGGCAACAGTGAAAACAGCCAGGGGCCCACAAGCACCTGTAAACACAGGCCCCTCCCCTCCCCTGCAGGGACATCTGCTAGGCCAGTGCTGGGCTACACGGCGCGCCTCGGGGCCCACAGACCCTGGGCCATTCTGAGGCCATTTGGTGGCCTTTCATGGTGACCAGTCGAGGTCCGGTGGCCCAATACATCCAGGGCTTGGCGCTCTCTTCCCAAGGTCTCCTGCAGCCATGCGCTGCACCCGCCCATCACCTGCCCTGCTCAGTGGTCCCAGCCTCGGGCGGGGCCCTGCGCACAGGCAGGGGGGGCTGTGTACCCGGGACAGAAACACAGCGCCAGGCGCTCATCTGCAGACCCTGCTTAGGGCTGCCGTGCTGGAGGCCCGGATGCACCAGGGCCGCTCTGCCTGCAGGTCTCCCTCTCCCGAGGCACCTGCTCCCAAGAGTATTACACACTTCCAGACGTGTGACGGGGTCTGGGGCGACAGGAGACCCTCCCCCACCCCCACATCCAAGCCCTGCAGCCCATAGCTCCTGTCGTGGGGTAGTCCCTGAACGTGGTGTGTCTGGGACATTGGGTAGGCTGCTCTGGGTGGCGGTCTGGTACCCCATTAGGTCCTGACCCGGGGATCCCCAAACAGATCAGCCAAGAGGCGCAAAACCAGGCACAGGTGGGGGCAGTGACCTCATTAGGCTGGCACCATGGTGGGTTATGGCTGGTGGCGGCCCGTGTCCAGGTGCTGGAGAACACACCTCCCTCACAGCTCTGGGCCCAGTGGAGCCTGGTGCACAAGACGCCCCCGCCCCCCAGTGCCCAGAGCCTCACTGCAGCTCCTTGTGACCTCAACACAGGGAGCACCACCCCCAAACGGAGCACATCTCTGCGGGCACAGCGCTGGCCGGGGGCGAGGCTGTGGAAGCTGCCAGGAGCTGGGACGGGAGGCAGCCTGGCCTTTCGGGGCTGATGGCAGGGGTCAGTGCAGCATCACAACGGGTGAGGCTGAGGGTGCCAGTCCCTTCCCCTTGCTGAAAGGTGGCTCAGGACACCCCCCCCATTTCCCATGTCCCCCCTTCTGCTCCATCTGGGGGACGTGATTGGGGGGGGGGGCTCCTGAAGTTTAGTCTTAGAAAATTTGAACAAGGAGGGGTCAGCGGGGCCCCGCACGAACCTGGAGGGAAATGGCACGCACTCCCTGGGGAGGTGACAGCAGTGTCCCCTGCTGCTGCTGCTGCCGCCGCTGCTTGGAGGGGGGTGGAGACATGCTTGCAGCTCTTCCCCCGGCCCTGGCTGGCAGGGCGCCCAGACCCAGGACCCGCTGGCCCAGCCCTGCCGCAGCTCCACAGGGTGGGGGTGGCTTTCCTCTGGCCTCCCTCCTCCTGCAACCCCATCTCCCCAGTCGCTGTCCTCCTGCTCTGCCTGTTTGTTCTGAATAGATCATCCTTCGCGAGGTCGGAACGCCTCAGTGCCCAGGGTTCCTGCGCAGGGTTCCTGCCGGCTCTTCCTGGGGAGCTTCTGCAGCTGCAGCAGGCCACAACGCAGCGCCCTTCCTGAAGCCCATTGCCCCCCTGCCCGGTGTGGCCCCTGCCCGGGTGCAGTAGCCGCCGGTCGGAGGGCACCCTCACGGCTGGGTGCTGGGCCGGCCTGTGGGTTGTGGCCATGGAGTGGGGCCCGCCGGGGCTGGGCTGGGGGTGGGGGGCCCTGGCAGGAACGGGCTGGAGAAATGCTGACATGCAGCCAAGAAGCCGCGCGGCGGCGGCGGTGGCGGCGCCCTCGCGGCTGCGCTCAGCCCACATCCATTTTTAATCACTTCCTGCGGCTGACACGTGACGCCGCCGGCCAGGGTCCTCAGAGCTGCAAGCTCCCGGGCAGCAACGCCTGGGCTCCGGGCTGCCCACGGAGCCGGCTCTGCAGACCGCCCTGCCGGGGCTTGAGCCCTGGGGACAGCCTCCCCAGGTGCTGGCTGTGCTGGCTTGGGGGGGGTGGGGGCGGGAAGGGGGGCCGGGCAGGCCTGGCACCTCGGGGCTGGACTCAGGGCTTAGTGGGAGCCCAGCTGTTGGGGTGCCCTGGCGGGAGTTTTAGGGAAGTGGGGGGGTCCCTCTTGGTCTCAGCTGTGGATGGACACCATCCCCTGCCCCTCTTGGAGAGGCTTTGTCGCTGAGGGAGTCGTTGGCCTGTCCCCATTTTCTTCATTTGGCCACCGGCTCCCTTCTGGTTTCCCTTAAGGGAGGACACTTCCGGCACTTTAGTGGGCAGCCAGCGGGCTCTCATGGAGGGCAAGGCCTGGGGGGTGATGGGGGCCCCAGCCCCAGGCCCTGCTGCTGCCCCGCACTTGGGGTGGGGGCCCTGCCCGCACAGCCACGGGTCTGACAGGAGGGAGGGCTCCTCCATGACAACTGTGTGTGCCTGTAAGCGCCCCCTGGGAGCCCACAGTAGAGCCCGCAGCTCTGTGGAGGGGCCCTTTGGTGTAAGGCGGCCCTCTCTTCCTTAGGACACCCTTGGCCCCCAGCTAGGTCCTCCCCACCCTGCCTGCCCCACCCGCTGGTGAAGGAATTTTTACAGGCCCATATGCCTGGGAGGAAATTGGGATTGGCTTCTGGGGGGGAAGGGGGGAGAAGAGACCTCGGGTTTTCTGTGGACCTTTGAGACCAGCCAAGTGCCAGCTTGCCGTGGCTTGGGGCTGGGGATGCAGCTCTTCCCTGGGGCCCGGGGTGGGGTCTGAGCCTGCGCTCCGATTTAACTGGAACTCCCCACCAATGAGGTCTGCCCTGCCTCAGCCCAGCCCAGCCGGCTGCTGCTCCAGTTTCTGCCTGGCCGGTTGTGAGAAACTCCTGGCCTCGCCTCCCTCCTCCCCTCCGAGAAAGCTGAACTCCTTCCGGGTCACCCCAGGTGTGGCACACTCGTCCCCAAGAAGGGCGGGGAAGGGGGAGGGGGAGGAGAGTGGCTCTGGGTGGGCAGCAGAGATCGGCAGTGGGATGGGGGGGTGGGTACCTGTGCTTTCCCTGCCCTCCACCTGGTGACCACCTGCCCCCTGCTCAACCTGCATGTGTGCTTCTAGACTTGGGGCAACCCTCACTGGGCGCGTGCGTGGAGATGGCCCTTTGTGTCGGCAGAGACTTGGCACCTCGGGGCACCCGGGGTCCTGGAAGCCCCTGTCCGCACCGTGACTCTTCAGGGAGAAGGGGGCTGTGCAGCTTACGCCATCGGCCAGGATGCCGCAGTCCCCAACGCCCGGCCACTGCGCCCCTCGGCGGTCAGGGCCCTCCTTGCTCTGCTCAGACAGCTCCTGAGCAGCATGGCCGCTTTTCTGGGGCAGAGATGAAGCCCTGCTCTCCTCGCAGAGCTCCTGGCTGGGTGTCTCCCGCAGCCCGGACCTTGGAGGCGCTGGTGCCCTTTGGCTTGTAACGCAGGGCGTCATGGGTGTTTGGAGCCTCTGGTGCGCCCCGGTGGGGGTGGAAACACAGCCCTCGGCCCAGGGACAGCCCCGGGAGCTCTGAGGGGGCCTATTCCCGGAGGGGTGTGCTGGAGCTGCAACGCCGCAAGACGGGGACTTGGGGGAGGCTGAGGGGTACGGAGGCCTTTGCAGATGCCTGGCACGGTGAACTTCTGGGGGAGCCACGGCCGCCTTGGTTGCTGTCTTAGCCCAAGCTCTCCAGTCTCAGCAGTCGATGGCCTCTAATCAGAGCTTCGGAGCAGACCAGACTGTCCCCGGGCACCCAGCCTCTCCCAGCCGTCTGTGCCCGCCTCAGCGTTTTGCCCCATGGCCCCAGGTGGCTGCTGGCCCACGTCTTTGCTTCCGCGCCCTGGCCAGTCAGGTGGGCCCCCTGTGTTTGTCTCACTGGGCAGAGCCGTCACCAGGAGGCACCTCGGACCGGGGGGTGGGGGTGGGGGGGGGTAGCACGGGCCTGGCTGGAAACAGACCTCAGGGCTCTGTGGCAACAAGCTGGGCCTGACCTTTGCCAACCTCCCCTTCCGCACGGTGTGCCCCGCCCAGCGGCTAGGTGTAGAGCGGCTGTGGGGGACATGGTGGTCAGACGTGATCCGAGGCTAGCTCGTGCTGTGCGGGTGTCAGTCCGGGGGCCTCTGCTCTCACACCCACCAGGCACGCGCCTCCCCAGCAGGTGCTTTGCACCTCAAGAGAGTGGAGTTGGGCATGGAGAGCTCTCAGGCTGGAGCAGCAGCCCCCCTCCTCCGACCCCCAGCAGAGGCGGGTCAGCTCGACGTGGGCAGTGCATGTGGCCCAGGGCCTCCCAGGGAAGCCGCCATCAGCACGTGGGCAGCCACAGACCCTGCGTGTCGGCTTCAGCTCGGAGTGGGGGAGGTTCTGGCGCCGGGAAGGGTCGCCCCAGTTGGCCTGGCGAGGTGCGTGCGGCAGAGGGTGCTGGGGAGGGCCCAGGCCATTCCCACCCACCCCCCACCCCCTCTTGTCAGTGCCCGGGTGCAGGGAGCAGCGGTGGCGGGAGGAGATGTCACGGGCAGAGGATGCGCTCTGTCAACCGGACTTGGTGCAGGTAGGCGCCACCTCTTTCTGGGAAGCTGGCGCTGCTGGAGGTCCTGCACCCAGGAACTGCCACCTGGCTTGACCCCGGGGAGGAAGCTGTGCCGGCGCCCTGGGTGACAGCCAGGACCAGCCTAGGGAAAGCCTCACTGTGTCCACACACAGCGCCTTCAGAGCCGGGATGGCTCCAGGGAGCACTGTAAAGCGGCAGGGGGTGAGGTGGGGGCCGGCGCTCGTGGCTGGGTCTCTGGTTGGCCGTGGGTGCCCGGGTGCCCACCGTAGTGCTGTGAGGCTCCAGTGTGACCGTGGAAGGGGGAGCCCGCGCAAAAGGGCTTCTTAGAAATGAATCCAGGACCGCTTCTGGCACACTCCACGTGCGCACTCCCTCACGCCTGTGTGACGTCGCTGGCTCTAGAGCACGAGGTCCAGACTGACCAGGACCACGTGGTGGACCTGCATCCGAGGGGCGGACTGGCAGAGAGAGGGAGCTGGACTTCATGGTGACTCCGTGTGGTGCGAGAGGGGTGGGCACGCTCCTGGTCAAGGAGAGAGCCCGGGACAGGCCACAGGGTGCACTGGAGCGTCACGAGCACAGGTGGGCGGACAGCCGGCAGCCGGGAAGTGACACAGTGTGGGGTAGGCAGGCCTTGGCTCCGATGACCCAGGCAGCAGTGGACACGGGGCCAGCCCCGCTGCCATGGAGGTAGCGCTCCCCGTCACTGGTGCTGCTCTGGCCTCCAGTCCAGGTAGGGCAGGAAGGTATGGTGGGGTGGGGTGAAGGGGACCTCAACTAAGGTAGGAGGCTTTGGCCTGGGGCCCTGTGGGCTGGAAAGGGTCTTGTGTTGAGCCTAGTCTGAATGCCCAACACTCAAGTGGTCTTGTGAAAGCCCTGACCACCGGGGGAAAGAGAAGCCCCTCACCACTTTCGGACAGAGGTGTCTGTGCCCAGGACTCGCGGGGCTCCCAGCAGCAGGACTGAGCCCCCGGGGGAGCAGCGGGCCAGGGTGTGTGCCTGGTTCTGAAGGGAACCCAGAGCCCCGCTCCCCATGTTCTATCAAGATAACCCCACAAAGGAGTCTCCAGATTGTCCCCTTCCCAGGTGCACGCACCAATAAAACAAGTGTGGCGCTGTCGAAGCCAGGCGAGGAAAGGTGGTTTTAAGAAGGGGCATGTCACCCAGATCCCAGGCACTGTTCACCAGACAAGGAGCACAGAGCGGGGACTCGCCAGAAAGGGTCCTGCACCTTTATGGAGAGACGTGGGGAGATGGGCAAGTCCACCACCATGGGGAGTGGGTGGGTGGACTGACAGACAAGGAGGACGACGGGCATGAGCCTCCGTCCTTTGTCCACGGGTGGGGGAGAGTGGAGATGGAGAGTGCTTGCAGGACACACAGTTAATGAGGCTGATCTCCCAACAATTGTTCACGGTCACGGAAGGCTTTGCCACAGAGGCAATCACAATGCAAAAAGCAGAAGTCATAGAGGCCAGTCGATTGTTGCCACTAAATAGATTTAGAAGCGAACACCAGAAGAACAGCACCACACCACTGTAGGGGAGTGAGGGGTGGGGGCTAGAGAGACTTATTGTCTTGAAAAGTGTTCGGCAGCCTTCTGGCTACTATTGCTAGAGAAAAAGTCAGATCTCACATTTCGGACCGCTGGGTGATGTTCAAACCTTTGGGATGTGGCCAAAGGGGTACTCAGAGGCCAATGTATAGCCCTTTCTGCCCGACTCAGTTACAGTGCTTGCTGACGTACTGCTGAGTGGCTGGGAGGTTCTCGAATTCACCAGAGATGCCTTGGAAGAAGGACCCGGCGATCAAGGAGCCCCTGGGAACCTGGTGGCAGATAGCCCCACTTGATGCTCACATCACCACTGAGAGTCAGGGACGTGGACTGAAATGTTCTCTGGGACTCAGGGGCAGCCGACAGACTATGTTTCTGTTTTGAATTGTGTTCTTTACCACACCACCACCACCACTACACTATCTGTCTTCTCTCTGCCTATCTATCTATCATCCATCCACCCACCCATCCATCCTCTAATCTCTGAGTTCCAGCCTGTGTCCTCACGTTCGGCCCCTGCCCAGGGCAGTAAGCTGGCACCCTGTGTTGGAATGAGGAACCCTGGACCCCAGACTGGTACTCCCTGTGCCCCCCTGCCTTTGGGCCTGAGGACTTGGCCTGTCCCCCCTGACGGATTGCCCGCTGCCATTCTTTGAAAGCGGGTGATCTCACCGGCCTCTCCCCACCCAGGGGCCCCCTTAGGGGCTTTCAGAATCTGCCAAGGTGGTGGGTGGGGTGGGCCTTCCTCTCTTCCCCCCGTTGCAGCTGCGGCCTTTACAGGAGAAGCGCGACCACCTCTGGGGAACAGGCAGAGACATGGGGAGACCTGAACTGGAGGAGAGACTGCACTGTGTGTGTGGGGGGGGGGCCGCATTCTCCTGCCCCCACTGCCTCTCCTCCACCCCCACCCCGCAGCAGCCGGGGAACCAGCTCCGCCCGCCGCCTGCTCCCCTCCCGCCTGCCGCCCTCTCTGGCTCCTCTCCTCACTGCTTGCCAAGAATGTGGGGAAACGGGGGGAGGGGACGCAGGAAATGCCTCCTTCTCTCCAACGACAGCTCCAGCTGCGTGCGGGGGAGGGGCGGCAGTGGAAAGTTGTCCTCATGCCAAGGCAGGGCCCGTGGCAGACAGAGGGCCTTTCTGCCCCGCTCCAGGCTGCAGTGGGGATGGATGTCCTGAGAGGGGCCCGGGCCACCACCTCAGACTCTGACCCATAGGCAGGTCCTCATCCTGCCAGGTGACACTGCCCTCAGCCAGCTGACAGGGGCACCTCTGAAAGGCGGGTGAGGCAGAGAGCATACACACTCCCCCTCCCCACCACCACCCCCCTTTCCCTTCCCTGGCCATCTCGGAGAAGCGTTTAGTGGGAGGTGTTTAGCCATTGACATGAGTTTAACTTTCTGAGATAAGCCTTTCACCGGCTGTACTCCACAAAGGCCCCGTGGGAGCACTCTGAGACCCCAGGAACTTGGGGCGGGGGCATCTTCCTGGAAGGAAAGGGGAGAGCCACCCCTCCCAGCATCCTGCCCCCTAGGAGTGCAGGATCCAGAGGAAGTTGGGCCTCTTCAAATGCACCCTCAGGAGTGTCCCCCCCTGTGTTTGAGAGCACCCATGCTCTAGACCCCCTCGCCTCCCCGCTGCCTGCCCCTGCCCTCCAGGTCCCCGGGCCTCTGCCGCATGCAGCCTGCTGGTACTCCCAGGAGGGACCGATGCTCCTGAATTGGGTTGACACACTCCTCCCTCCTCCCTGCCATTGCGGGTACAAGGGCACTGGAGAAGGCTGGCTGTGGTATAGGCATCGGAACCCTGGTCGTCCTCACCAGAGGGTCTGAGACAGGAGGGCCCAGGTGGCCCTAGGGGGAGCAAAGACCTGAGAAGGGGGGGCCTGTCTCCTCTGACTGCCCCAGCCCCAACCCTAAAAGGACCTTTCCTAGCACGTGGGAGGCTGCTCTTCCTCCCGGGCACCCTCTGCTCACAAGCCACGTTCCTCAGCCAGCCAGCCAGCCATGGCTTGAGCTCCAGTGGCCGAGGGTGGGTGGATGCTGAGCTGGCGTAGGCACTATCACAGGTCTCCTGAGCCCCCCATCCCAGGGCTGGCAGGCAGTCGGGTCACCTTCAGCAGGGCCCTGGTGCCTGGCTCTGCTTAGATGCCCGAGTCTGTCCCTCCTCTGAGCTGCCTCTTAGATGCAAGGGAGGCCAGCGCAGGGTCTTGGGTGGGAAGCTTGGCTCCTGGGGCCCTGCCCTTTCTGGTGGTGGGCGGTGGACGATCCATCATGTAGTGCCCTCTGTGGCTCAGGGTCTCCGCTCTGTAGAGGAATGCCCCCTCCGCTGCAGCACCCCCCCCCCCCCACCTCGCTGTCTGGTGCGGAGGGGTCCCAGGATGCTCATCCTCATGGCGCCCGTCACCAAGCAGACACAGGACTGTCCCTCCTAGTCCCGCCCAGCCCCTTGCAGGGCACTGTGGTACACGCCCACCCTCCACCCCAGCCTCATGCCCTTGGGTCCTATGCCAGTCCCTGGTACTTGGTTCCACATGGCTGCTGCCTCCTCTCTGTGGGTCCCCTGGGCTGGTGTTACCCCCCCCCCCCCCCCCCCGGCTGATGGCTGATAGAGGCACTTACTGCCATTGCCACCCTCATCTGGCTACCGTGTGGTGCCTGGGCTGGGCCCCACCTCCTCTGCCCGGGAAGGCCCTGCTGCAGTAACTGCCCCTGGCCCCGGGGGTTCAGTGAGGGTCCACATGGCCTCTCGCCCAGAGCCCCCCTCCTGAGGCTAGAGAAGAGAGGTGAAGCAGGCCGGAGTGCTCAGCCAGCGGGGAGGAGCCACTGCTCACCCTGCGGGCACTGGTCCTGTCAGGGAAGCTGGTGCTGCCCCGCTCCTGGGGTCGGCAGGGGATGGGGTAAGGGGGGGGGTGTGTCTGAGAGGCTTGTTTGCAGCCGAGGAGCTGATTGTGCTGCGCACAGCCTGGGGACCCCTCCTTCTGACTGGGTGCCCAGGCCCATGCCCCTGGTGGGGGTGGCCCTCCAGGCCCTTGGCCCGGGAGGAGAGGGGTGAGCCCACCGCAGGTTCAGTGCCCACCCCCCTACCCCCCCGCCGTGGGACTGCGTGGCTTCCCCTGGTGAGAGAGAAAGCTGGGCGCCCTGGGCCGGAAGCGGGCTGCTCAGGGGGTGGGGCTGCGCGGGCATGGAGCCGGCCGCTGTCCCACCACACCCCACCCCCGAGGCCTGGCCCCAGCCTCTGCCCAGCCCCGGCAGTGTTGTGTCGGTTTCTATGGCGAGGGAACAACAAGCCGCCCGCCAGGGTGGGGGTGGCGGGGGCAGCCGAGGAAGCAAAATAAAGCCGCGGAGCTCCGTGTTCCCGGCCGCGCCGCCCCACGGCTGCCAGGAGCCCCAGCTCACGACCCCCACCCTGCTGCAATCCGCCGGGGTGGGGGTGGGGGGCAAAGCACACCTCCAGCTGTGTGGTGGGGCCCACTCAGAAGTGGGGCCACCAACCCCTGTGGCCTGCCAGCCCCCCTCTTTTCTCTCTCCACCCACCCTGGCCTGGACCTGAGGCTGCTCCCTGCCCCTCACACATACTGTGGGTCCCTGCTAAGCAGGGTGCCTCGGGTGGGGGTGGGCGTGGCCTGAGACACTCTTGTCCGGGGACTGGTGCCTGCTGTGGTTTTGGCACCGTGCTCCCGGGGAGGACCCGAGACCCAGGCCTGGCAGATAGTCTCGTACACCCTCCCCAGGACAGCCGGGGATGCCTGGGAGATGGTGAGGGTGACCTGGAATCCTGACGAAGCCTCGCCGCTGGACCCCAGCAGAAACAGTCACGGTCACTTGGGAGATTTCGCTCCGTGGCCTGGGGAGAGACACTTCTGCTGCCGGGAGATTTATTGTAACTTTCTACCCAGCACTTCAGCTACGTTGCCGGACCCCTTAGGCCCCTTCTTCTGTGCTCCCCCTCCCCAGCATCTTGGGGACAGGCCAGCTGTACAGCCAGGCCAGAGGAACACCTGCGCTGTGCCACCCCTTTTAGGCCCTTTATCGCCCAGGGCCAGCCCTCCTCCAGTGACCCCTCTCATAAGAGCAGGAGTCCTGTGGCCCTGGTTCAGGCTCCCGAAGGCCGAAGCCCCTGACTCTGTGAGCAGGCTGATGGGCCAGCAGCTGCCTTTGGCCTCCGGGGCAGTGGTGTTGGGAACTGCGGGCACCACCCCAGCGGGCGGGCTGTTGGCAGAGAAGCATCCCGGGACAGTTGGAGCTGTGGCATGTGGGTGACCTTTTGGCCCAGCCTCAGGCCCTGGGCCTTGCAGGGGAAGACGGTGTCTCTGCAGGTGAATGGCAAGATATGTGTGGGCCGGGTCGAGAGTCCAGGGAAGCCCCGTCCCACCACATCTGTGCCCTGGGTGACACACCCTCTTCTTTCAAAAGGACCTGCAAACAGACTTTTAAAGGTGGTGGGGGCCGGGGGGTGGCGATCCTGTCTATAACACAGGATTTCCCCACTCAACGTGTTCCCGTGTCCAGTGGGTCGCGTGCTCTTGTAACCATGTTTTATATCCCCACTGGCAGATGCTCGTGCTTCCTCACCCCACCCCCCGGGGACTGCCAGGACGCCCGCCTCGCTCCACTTGACGGACAAGTGGGGTCACGGACAGGGGGGTCCTTTTGCCCTGATGTCTTCGGGGTTCAGCGATGCAGGCTCAGGGCTCGTTTCTTAAGACAACCGCGTGAACATGCCGCCTCGTGGTCCGGCTGGACTGCGCTCACCCCTTCATCTGCTGGTGGGTGTGGCTGCAGTGGCTCAGGTGCAGACCCAGGGACAGGGCCCTGGGGCCCCAAGAACCAAAAGGGGTGGCACCCGGTTCCTTTGACGACCTTGACCGTTCTCGCTCCTCAAGTCAGGTGGCAGCTCGGCTACCTGTTACTGATGCTGTAGCGAGTGATTTGACTGCGATGATCAGAAACAAAGACTCTTTCACAGGCGAGGCCGGACGTCCACATGAAGAGGGGGCAGGTCCTCATCCTGGCCTCCCTGGTGGCCTCCATGTGGTGTGAGGTACCCATCTCCCCATTTCTGCTGTTTCGCCTCTCATAACTCAGGAGATTGCTGGGAGGCGCGTGGAGCAGTGACGCTCTGGGGTTGCACGGGGACTGTGAGCCGAGAGGTCCACAGTGTGAAACCGGCGCCCACTGCAAGAGGGAAAGATGGGCCTCTCCTTCTGTACAGCGTGGCAGTGTCAGACCCGTCAGGGCCTCCCGAGTCGCAGGAGTTTGGTTTAGCGCACAGACCCTCCCTTCTTGTCATAACAAACTCCACTCCCAGGTGGAGTTCTAACCACAGCTACAGGCGTTGCGTATCGGATCTGCAACGAGGCGGTAGCTACAGGTGTGGGGTTTGCAAACCTGTATGTGTAGGAAATGCCCAACCCCCCCACCAGCAGGTGGTCTGTGAATGTGCGTGTGGACTGACCGGTCCTTCCTGGAGCGTCTTGGCAGGGTCTGCCGCGCTGTGGGTGCAGGGGTGCTGGGCACAGGCACATCTGCCTGGTTCTGGGTGTCCACTGGATGCACACCCACCCGCATGCATCCCTCCTGCAGTGGTCTCAAACCTCCTTGCTGAGGGGGCGCGCTTAGCTCTTTGGCTTGCTGGACAATCGCCTCCCCGCCCCTGGATGTGTGAGCCGTGGGCATGCGGCACACTTGGCCTGGGTGACCCGGAGACACCTTGCTGAGCAGACCGCGGTGGGGGAGGGGGGACAGCTCCTCTAGAGCAGCACTGTGGTGCCCATCTGCACAGCACAGGCCGCCAGTTAAGAACACCCCCCCTTTCTTTAAGTTGGGTCTTTCTTTTCATTAGCCACTCTCTCCTGAGTCGTCCTTCTGGGTCTGTGGCTGCCCCCCAAACTCAGTCACATGCCGGGAGAAGCCACGCTGACATTTCTGTCACCGCTTGCCCTCCGTCCCGAACCCAGGGTCCACATTCCGGAGTCACGAACACGTGGCCCTTGTTTGGGAAGACAAACCGCAGCCCTTCCCCCTCACCACGCGTCCCGGGGTTTTTGCAGTGCCAGGTCAAGGAGGAGCACCTGAAGTTACGTCGTCGCCCGTCCCCCAGCCCCGGACGCTCGACCCGCCTCACACTGTGCAGGGCCCGCTCCGGGCGCCAGGGCGTCGTTCAGTCTGCAGGCAGAGTGGCTGCGATTGTTCGGTGGGGCTCTGCAGCCCACGGGCACGGGCTCTTGAGGGAGGCAGGGCCACCGCCCAGGCCGGCCTGTCCACCGTGTCAGCGGGTCATGGCAGGTGTGCAGCTCCTGGGCTGCCGCCCCCAGCTGTGATGTGCGTGCACTCACCCCTGCGCCAGTCTCCTGTGTAGACCCTGGGCCTGCTGCATAAGGAAGGGCCTCTGGCCCTCAGGCCAGGGACCGGGGTCAGGTTGAAGGGGGTGGGGGGGAGGGGGCTACCCAAACATGGCACCACCCTGGATGGCCAAGTGTCGCCTCCAGACAGGGAGCGTGCTGATTTGGGGGAGAAATAGAAAAGCCGTGTCTGAATCTGGGCTCCTTGGCTGACATGAGGCCCTCCTATTGGGATGCTTCTAGCCGTGAGGCCAGGGAAGGGGCAGTGTCTGGCCTTTGCCACGGGCTGGGGGTGCCCCCCCCCCAGGTGTGCCGTCCTTGTGGGGTGGCTCCTCTGCTCCAGAGCTGCCCTGCACACGAGCTCTGTCAAAGGGGCCCTGCCTCCTCAGGGGCAGGCTCCTTGTGCAGGGAGAAGCCACGGCCCACTGCTGGTGCCCTCCCGGGAGAGTAATTATTTTCAGAGGCTGGTGAGGGTGCACCCTGTGGTATGTATCTGTGTCTGTCTATGGGACAGGGTGAGTGTCGTCCACTGAGACAGAGGCGGGGGGCACCTCAGGCCACTGCTTCTCTGGGCTCCCTGACCAGAGGCCAATGATGACCCTGCAGGCATGACAGCCCCTTAGTCTTCCGAGGTGGCGGATGGACCTATCTAGCATCAGAGTGCTCTCTCGACACCCCACCCCCAGCAGAAACAGACAGAATCACAACATAAACCCTTGGACCCATAGTGGGCCCACAGCATGAACACACACCCCCTACCCCACCCCACCTCCTCGCTCCAGGAGCCACTGTGTCACCTTTCCAATATCCGGAAGACGCAAGTGTCTCACACCCCAGCCCACCCCTACCCCCCTTTCCTGGGCAGCTCACTACTGCCCGGGCCCTCCCCCTTGCCCGTAATCGAGCCGCTATGCATAATGCATCACCTGGCACAGGACCAGCCGTGGGGCTCTCTACGTGGGAAGTGGGGCGGGAACTGGCGGCCTGGCCCTGGGCGGGCACTGGCTAGCCGCCCTCTGGCCCAGCTGTGCGCCTGCAAGCCCGGGCCGGAAGACGGGTGGGCTGGGTGCCGCGTCTGCCACTCGGCCTCTCTCCCCGAGGTGCCCCCCCCCCCCACTGGGGCAGGCAGGGCCCAGGGGAGAAGCAGGCCTGGTGCTGCGGCTCCCGGGCACCTGCTGGCGAACCCGCCCTTGGCTGCCTCTGCACACCCACCCCGTCCTCCTCCTCGGACCCGGCCCGTGCAGGCACCAAGCAGCCCCTCGGGTCCCTTGCATGCAGCCTGGCTCCTCTGGGGCTGTGCACGGGCGTCAGAGCCGGGAACTCTGCTCTCTGCCAAGGGCCCGGGGACCTCGTCTCCGAGGAGCCAGAACCGGGTTACGGGAAGGCAGGGCCACTCTGGAGGCCACAGGCACCGGCCCTGGGGCCACGTCTGCCAAGAGCATACCCGGTCTGGCCTTCCCAAGCCCGGAGAAGCCTCCAGCATCGCAGCCACCCCACCCTCCAGAGGGGATGGGGGGGTGCTGCCAGGAGCAAGGTTTACCTCCTGGGGTCCCTGTCGAGTGTTCCCCATTTAAAAGAGTGTGGTTCTCCCTTCTGCCCTCACACGTCCACGTGCACAAGCATCCAACTGGATGGACAGGGCCTCCGTGTGCAGGCTCGTCCCCTCTGCAACAGGGGTTGGGGCTGCTGTAGAACCCAGTGTCAACTCTGGTCCGGAGGGAGGAAGGGGCTGGGGAGCAAGCCTGTGTTCCTCGGGAGGGGAGGTGTGGCTGGGTCAGTGTGTGTGTGTGTGTGTGTGTGTGTGAGAGAGAGAGAGAGAGAGAGAGCATGCGCATGTAATTTGGGGCATGTGCAGAACGACAAATCCTTCTAGACCTCACGGGCCCGCCTGGGAAGGCCCTGCCTCGCTCCTCAGCTGAGCAGTGCCCTGGGTGTGCCTCCAGAGGGGAAGGGAGCAGGATCGCAAGGGGCAGGAAGAGGTGAAGGACTGCCAGCCAAGGCTAGGCCTGGAGGAGGAGCTGTTAGGAAATCTCTAAGATCTTAGCGTGGTAGGGAGTCTGGAAACGGCAGGTGCTGAGCGCCAGCTTCAGCACCCACAGGTGGAAGTGAGCTGGCCCTGGCGGCCTCGACTGCTCACTAGGGGCCAGCAGTGGTCTCAGGACTCGGGTGTCCCCAGTGCTGCGAGTTCTCGGTGGCAGCCACCTGTGATGGCGAACAGAGGCTGTGCACTCTGCACGGCCTGTCTGTGTGCCGCCAGACACAGGCGGCAGACCCAATCCCTCTTCTGCCCGCAGGTCCCTGTGAGTACAGGCCTGCCTGCCTTCCCCCTGGTGTGTGGCTGCCCACTGCCCTATGCCCAGCCCTGGCACTCAGGCACCGCACTAGGAGCCTGTCCTAGCCTGTAGCCTGCCTTGTCTCCCCTCCCATTGTGCAGAGAAGCAGGAAGACTAGACAGCAGGTAACTCGTCCGCTCTGTCCTCCCCTCCTTCCTGAGAAGGCATGCCACAGGGCAGGTACTCCCCACACGTCCCCCCCAGCTCCACCCCTGCAGCTCCTTTTGGTGAAGCTGGTTCTGGGTGAGCTGGCCTTCCAGGAACAGAGACCACGGCATCCTGTGCTGTCCCCTGGGCCGCCCTCCTCCCCGCTTCCTTCCACTGCCACTCCAGCCACACGGGACTGCCGTGCCTCCCGTCTTGTCAGTGTGACCTCAGGACTCTGGGGAGCACCCCCCTCCTCCCAGAGCATTGCACCACCACCACCACCACCCCCACCCCCCCGGGCTCAGCGCAGCCAGCTCTCCAGGTGCTCTCTAAGGCCCATGGTTGGGGGTGGTGCACACCACAGAGGAGGGGGACAGCTCCGTGGACTCCACATGCACATGTGGGAGTACCCCTCTCTGTCTGATTCCTAAAGGGAGCTGTTGGTTGGGACGTGGGGGGCCAATGGGGCCAGGGTGGGCCGCAGTGGTGAGGAGGGGGAGGGGAGGGGGTGGGAGTTGCCTCATCTTGCAACTCTGGGGGTAAAAGGTACCCAGCGGTGCCAGCCAGTGTGGTAGCTCAGGGGGTCGCCAGCCCACATAGAATCCCAGCCCTGACTGTTCGCGACGTAGTCACAGAACATGTGGTGCTGTGTGTCGTTGTGAATTACCCACACGTAGTATTTCTTAGAGCCTATGCGTACTAACCACGGTTGCAGAAGATCTTGCTGCTGGAATTATAGCGTTATTCGTGACTGTGATGGTGACGGGGGCTGCCGTGTGTGGCGGGGGCTGTCGTGCGATGGGCATGGTGGCTGCGACAATGTGTGGTGGGTGGCTGTGTTGGTGTGGTGGCAGTGACTGTGTGTGGTGTGTGACTGTGGTGTGTGATCGTGGCTGTGTGGTGTGTGGTGGTGGCTTCTGTTGTGGTGTGTGGTGTATGATCGTGGCTGTGACTGTGTGTGGTTGTGTACTGTGGTGTATGATCATAGCTGTGATGGTGTGGTGTGTGATGATATACGATCGTGGCTGTGACGGTGCATGATGAGTGGCTGTTATGGTGTGGTGTATGATCGTGGCTGTGACTGTGTGTGGCTGTGACGGTGTGGTGTGTGATGGTGGGTGGCGGTGGCTGTGACTGGTATGTGGTGGTGTATGGTCGTGGCTGTGACTGTGTGGCTGTGATGGTGGGTGGCGGTGGCTGTGACGGTGTATGGTGTGTGATCGTGGCTGTGACCATGCTTGGTGGGCAGCTGTGATGGTGTGTGGTGTGTGGTGGCTGAGACGGCTGTGAAGGGCACATGTCTGGGTTTCCAGGGAGGAAGTGCGCCAAGTCAAGGGCTCGGGACACAGCGCACACCAGCGCCTGCCAGGTGGCCTGTCGCCATGTGTGGGCCTGGCTCCCGTCAGGTGGAGGACACGAGGCCTGGACTCCGTGGCTCCATTTCCTTAGAAGGATTCACGTGATTGCCGTGAGCGGAGGGGGAGGAACAGGAACGGTGACCTATTTAAAGAGGAGGGAGAGTGAATCGTTAGGACGGCTTTCACTTCACCGTGGGCTTGGGGTTGTCTTGCACGTTAATCTGCTTTCCATGCACCACAATCATCAGAAAATAGGTTAATTTAAGCATGATATGGAACTTGAATTGTCATGTGTAAAATATTAATGGTGCGTGTAAAAATAGCCCAGCAGTTTCTAGAACAGTGAAATCTGCAGAAATGGCCCACAGCGCAAACCTGAGCCGACTGCTCACGTGGCGGCCGTCCAGGGCTTACCTGTGGGGACAGCTGGTGTTTTACTGGGGCTTTGCCACACGCCCAGCACCACTGGGACTTCTCGTCACAGCTGGAGGGCGGCAGGGGCCGGGCTGCTCGGGGAAGCACGTCTTGGGCCCTGCTGAGAGAGACCAGGGCTGTGCCTGGTGCCCACGGTGAAATATGGCCACGGGGCACCTGTGGCCACGGCAAAGGCCCAGCCGAGGGCCACGCGCAGTCAGCGGGAAAAGACACCCGACTGCTTGGTAGCATGGCAGGGACCGCTGGTGGGTCACTGGAGCCTTGTTTGAGAAGCTCATCCCCACGGAGGGGCCCATTTCCAGAGACATGCATGCCACTTCGGCCCCGGGAGCAGTCGGCGTGACCCGTACCCACCAGCGCTGCCCACCCCCCCGCCCTGGGCGGCCTCCGCCCACGTACACAGTGCTCTGACGTGTGAGGGGTGCGGAGGGAGAGCTGCCCGCACATCCTGATGGCCCTTGTTTATGTCAGAGACACGGGCCACTGCCCAGGCCCGGGGACAGAGGAGGGGTGAGGAGCAGTCTGCAGGAAGCAGGCCCTTCCTGGAGCACGCAGGGGCTGGTGTGTCCTCCTGGGCTGTTGACCCAGGTGTCGGCACTCAGCTGGGTGGTGGCAGCAGCTTCCAGGCCCCCAGGGCACCTGCATGTTTACCTGTGGTCACATCTGCGCCGAGGACATGGGGATGCTGCCCTTTCCCCATGCCCTGGGCGGTCCTGATGGGACAGGCCGTGGCGGGTGCTGACAACACATAGGGCCTTGTTCTGGGGCAGGAGCTACACCACCACCTGCGCCCCAGGAGGTCTCAGCACCCCGAGCGTCTCGGTTAGGAAAGAGAGCAGAGAGCCACACGGGCACTGGCCTGAGAGGATGAGGGTGGAAGGGACAGCTGGGTCGTGCTGACATCGGGGACCCGCTGTCCTAGGCCACACTGGAGTAAGGCTCGCTGGCACTCTGGAACCTTCTGCTCTGGCTGTTTTCCAGAGCTGCCCGGTTGACATCAGTCTTGTCTCCCTTTTTTCTCTGCCTGTCATGCATTCTGAGCCAGTACATGTGGTGGTTTTCCTCTGCTGAATCAACCCAGACACCCCGTGCCCCACTGGTCTCTCCGCCGTCACTGCTGCCGCTGCTGCTGGCCCTTGAGCATCCCAGGAGCCATCCCAGACGGGACCTCGGCGATCTCTGTCGTCGCCCTCTTGGGACGGTCCGTCGTCCTCATCTTGTGAGCCCCAATGTGCTGAGAGCATGCTGTGTTGCCCCCACCCAGGAAGCTGCCGACCAGAAAGCCTCTCCATGGACATGGAGAGAGCCCCCCCTCCGCCCACCCCAAGCCCAAACCACCTCAAGCCAGGCTTAACCAGGGACGACCAAATTGGGGATGCTGACATTCCCCTGAAAATCTCGTGTCTCTACGATGTGGGAACACCAGGGTCTGTGGACTTGGGGGGAGGGTCTGCTGTGCCCACCCTGAGCTGCTGGAGGGGGGCGCTCCGCGGGCACCCTCCTCTCCCGCCTCGTGACCGTGGACAAGGCCAGGTGGTCATGGCCTGGTTGGTGATCGGCCAGTACCAGGCATGCAGGTCTGCCAGGGAGCTGGGTCAGCAGATGCGCCCCCTTGGCCTGCACCCCCTGCCCCCAGCAGACGCCCCGCCCTCCCGAGGCTCCGCCCCGCCCCGGGGATGCCCGAGATGCCGGCCAGATCCATCCGCAGGTTCCTCTCAGGAGCTTCCGCGTTCGTTCCTTTGTTACTGTGCCGAGGGCGTGCTCACCAGAGCCGGCCATCACAACGGACTGCCCGTGACCACGCTGCGCTGGCTCCCCTTCCAGCCCGCCCCCCTGGACCCGCACGCCCCACCCTCTCAAACAAGCACTCCACAAGCACTCCCTCTCCTTGCTGATTTCGCATCCTTGCTGAGCTGGGTTCTGGCGTGCACGCGTCATGCCCACGCTGCTCGGTGGCCGGCCCACGTGGCAGGTTCCTTTGTTTGGCTCGTTTCTCCAGTGTGTCGGGCAGCAGGGGTGGAGGGGGGGTTGTCTTGTCGACTCTTCCCCCATTCTCATTCTCCTCCCCCCCCCCCCCGGATTTGTGCGTCTTGGTTTGGTTTTTACTCATGGCTCTCACTGCCATCTGGAGAGGGGCTCTGTCTTCTCATTGGTTGCAGCTGTACTGTGGGGTCACTACGGGGCCAGATGGTCGCAGGGTCCTGACTCATGAGAGAGGGGACCCTCAGCTGCTGACTGACCACTCGAAGGACCACCACTCACTCCACCTGTCGGGGGTGGCAAGCCGCCCGGGGGCGGCTCCGCTGTGCGCAACAAGGCCACTGAGCCATGGCTAAAGGCCACGAACCATCTCCTCACATGCTTGTTGGCTGACGGTCAGGTCACACACCCTTTGCCCATTTTGTTCCCCACCCCCTTGTTGTTCAGTTGTAGCAGGTTTTTACTTTCTTTTATTTATTTATTCATTTATTTATTTATTTTTGTGGCATCACTGCCCTGGTGGGAGTAGCAAGCCCAGCCTTGCTGCTGGATTTGAACTGTCAACCCTGTGGGCCGCAGTCCTGCAAACTACCACTAAGCCACCAGGGCTCAGCCAGGTGTTTACTTTCTCATGACGGTGTTAGACCTCTCCGCGGCTCCTCGTGTGTGATGGGCACGGTGTCGCCAGAAACCAGTCTCTGGGGGAGGACAGCCCGCTTGGTAAAGGGGAGGGGGGAGCAGAGTAGAGGAAGACCCTCGAGAAACCGCCTAGACACGGTGGGCTGGAGCAGGAGGGCCGCTGTGAGGCCGGCGTGGCAGTGGGCGGCATCCTGCTCCGTGCGGCAGGGGGTCTCTGAGTCGGAACCGACCTGCTGACCCCCACCTGGTCCCTCACACTGTTCTGTGGCCAGGGGAGGAAGCTCTTTGTGGGACGGCAGCCTGTGGGTGTCATTAGGAGGCCTCCCCCATCTCTCGGCCTTTGCCGCCTGCTCTTTGGCTGTCACCGTCAGACAACCTGTGGTGAAAAACTACTCCAGTGTCACCCCGGCGTTTTCTGCTAACAGTGTCACGGGTCTCCGTTTTCTCGGTCCATTCCGAGTTGATGTGTGTATGCGGGGTGAGGCACGCACGGGTCTGACTGCATCCTTGCACAGGGAGACCCTCGGCACCATGTGGTAAGAAGTCTCTTCCTTCTCCCTCCCCTGCAAGTGGACTTAGCAGCCTTGTTGGGAACACTGGACCACAGTGGATGTTCTCTCTCTTTCTAGTCGATCCAAGCACTGTTGTTCCAGCAGTATGTCGTGTGTTTGCGATGGGGAGTGCGACTTGACCTGCTTGACTCTTCTTCCAGAGTGCCCTGCCCTCTCACGGTCTCTTGATTTTCTCCATTGAGTGTTGGCATTTCCGTTTCTTCCAAGAAGCGGCGGGGACTTCGTTGGGGATGACACTGAATTTAGAGAGCGCTTTGGTGGCTTTGCCATGTTAACCTCAGTAAGCTTTCCAAGCAGGAGCCCTGCGTCCCTCTCCTCCCAGCACTGGGTGACACTCACCTCTCTGTCAGCATCTACCCAGCCCGGACACTGTGTGTCCACCGAACGGCACAGTCCGTGGCCTGGCGTGTCAGCCGTGGTTCTGCTCTGCGCAGTGCCAAGGTCCCTCCACGTGGTGGCACATCTCAGGACCTTCTCTGTACAGCCAGGTGTGGAGTGGGGACGCGTGCCGCCGCAGACATGCCTGTGCGAATTTGTTCAAGCACCTGCGCTCGGGGCTCCCCTAAGACTGGGATCACCCGTGGCACGGTGACGCCGTGTCAGACCTTCCGAGCGCCCCCAGCCGCTTGTCACAGCTGCCCCGCGGGTCCGCGTGCGCCCCGGCAGTGCTCAGAAGGCCCAGCTCCGCTCTGTCCTCGCCACCCCTCTCATTCCCGTCGGTCTCTGCATGGTATCCTAGTCAGTAGCCTGGGCACCGAGGTGGGGTTCCTGAGGTTTGATTGGCGTTTCCTGGAGGGCGGATGGCATTAGACCTCTGGAGAAGCGTCTTGCTCAGTCCTGTTGCCCTTCCACTCTCACGATTTCTGCAAGCCGGGGGACTGCACCTGTGATGTCGGGACTGGTGGGACTCAAGCCCCCCTTGGCCTGTGGTCCCTTCCAAAGCCCTGTGGGGGCGGGGTGCTGACTGCATTCCCAGTCACCTCTCAGGACCCTTCTTGAAGTGCACTGTGGGGGCGCTGCGTGTGTGCCAGGGCGGCCGCGCTCATCACGGACGTTATCCCCCGGCACTCTCTCCGCCTCCACATTTCTCGCACAGCAGTCAACCGGCTGCCCGTGGCCCGTGGGTCCGTTGGGGGCCACACGGCCTCCCCGGGTGCTGGTGGGTCCTCCATGAGCACACCTGAACGTCCCACCCATGCCGTGGCCCCCAATCACTTGGACCCAAACGGGAACCGCTCCCCGGTGGTTCTGAGGGAGCGGAAAGCTGCCGCTCTCCCACACAGGAGCGGGTGAGCTGGCACTGCTGCCGCCTGGCACGGAACTCGCGGCCCCACCAGAGCCCAGCGAAGGGTCCTGACACCCACATGCTCGGTAGTGTTGTGGGTAGGGTTACAGGGAAGGCCTGCTGTGTCGGGAGCCCGTGGAAGCACTTGTTTTCAAGCCCACCGGGGACAAGCCACAGTGTTCGGGGCCCTGTCCTCAAGGGGCACCCTGAGCTAGGTCTCCCTTGCTACATGCCTCAGGGCCCTGGTCTGCCCACTCCTCAGCCCTGGGTCTTAAGTGTGTGTGTGTGTGTGTACGTACTACGTGGTGCACGTGTGTACACACACGCACTGTGCTTGCTTGTGCCCGCCGATGCCCGGGCCTTGAGTTGGGCCCTGGTCTCCTGGCACTCCCCACCCCAGAAGTCTCGCCTGAGGTTTGCCAGCTGTGCCAGACGGCGCCCGGCTGTGGCTTTTCCCTGGGCGAGAGCTGGGCCACCTCTTCACACCCTCGTTACCCTGGTTCAGTGTTTGCTCAGACAGGAAGCCCCACCCTGCGCCCTGAGCTCGGCGAGACTGCGGCACCCAGCAGTGGGGGAGGGGCCCTCACCTGGGCGGCCCGGCGGGTGCTTCGGCTGGGAAGTCTTTGCTTTCTCTGGCTGGGAGGTCACTTCCGCTCTCTGCGGGGCAGAGGTCCCTGTGGCTGAGTCTTCCCT
>PVJH01012155.1:0-56030 GCA_004026705.1 Nesogale talazaci
GGGTCAGTGCCAGGCCAAGCCCAGGGAAGCAGCAACTGCCCTCTGCTTTCCCTCATGGCCCCTTCAGGTCCTGAAGATCACGGGATGTGGAGGCCTAGAACAGGTCACTCAGCCGGCCCCACGGAAAAAGGTAAAAATGATGCCAGCGGTCTGGTCCCTCAGTTTCCAGTCTCAATGTTCTGTTTCTCCAGGTTCCTCTATGACGCGGAGGTTAACGCCGTGAGGTTTCATTTGCTGAGAGAGGGCTGCCATGACCTCAGAGACTCCGCCGGGGAATAAATATGAATTCAGTGTCACTGTGAGGATGGGGGTGTGGGGGGTGGGTGGGCAGGGCTAGGTCAAGAAATATAGAGGAGAGATGTCTCTGCGGTTGATCTCCCAACGCCGTCTCTCTGACACCGCAGGTGCGTTGGGTCCTGGTATAGGTAGAGGAGTCTCTGCCCCAAGAAGAGCTTACTTGGCCTCTTGCTTCTCCTGCAGAAGTGGAATGATCGACTCCCACGCCATGAGGCACTGCAAAGACACAAAGACACACACACACACTAGTATCAGCCTCGGGTTTCAGCTTTGAGGGCTGGCTTAGCTCGGCTCGCAGCCACTTCGTGGCCAAACCTGCTGGGTCACCTTTGTCTGAGACACCTACCTACCTGCTGCATGACCTGTAACTACGACACCCAGGGGGTGGGGGCAGGTGTTTGTTTGAAGACATCTACCCCCCTCTGAAATGTCAGCGCAAGACTTAAGAGCACTCAGGCTGGTCCGCAGAGTTCCTTCCTACAAGGACGGCAGAGAGCGCGTGAGAAGCTTTACCCTCTGCTCAAAGAGCAGGCGGCACAGCTCGGAGTGACGCGTGGAATCCCAGCCTGGCTCAGGGCCAGAAACCAGATGGGCATGTTCTTGGCCGAAAGACATTTGCTGGTCTGGGCTCCTGCTGGGCCTCCCACTCCCAAGAGGGAGAATGGGGAAAGGGGCTCCCTCTATTTACTGAGAGTGACTATGTTTCCCCCAAACTCAGCAAGATTTTTTCTCTCTCTCTCTCTCTCTCAATAGATGGGGCAAAGGAGACCCAGGACACACGAATGAACAAGTGGCCCAACTCCTGATTTCCAAACTGATAGTCTTTCTACTGCGCAACCTGCTTTGTTTCAGATTCCGAGAGAGGACAAGAATGCAGAAGGCTCAGCCAGCCCCAGAAGCCTGCCGGGCAGAACTGTCCTCTCTTGCCTAAAAGGAGGGGTGGCGGAACTGCACCAAGTCTTTCTTGCAGGTGGAGGAGGACAGTGTCTTGAGGAGGTGGAAGACGGGAGGGAGGTAGCCTTGGGTCAAGGAGGAGAGGGGAGGGGTTACATCGTCCCTGTTTGCCTGGTGACAGAGAGCGGAAGCACCTCAGACTTAGAAGGCTGCTGGACTTAGAGGAGACTGGGGAGCCTTCAAGAGCTGGTCTTCAGTGAGGGACCCGGTGCAGCACCCCCAGTCCCACACTCTCCCCAGGCTGTCACCTCATCTCAGATCTGGGAAGACGCTTCCTTCTCCCTCGGCATTCGGGAAGTGAGGCAGTGAAGGTGCGTCCTTTTGGTCCCCAGTGCCTGAAGCCCGTGTCTGCCTCGGAGAACTCACATGGGGGGTACTCCCGTTGCCCAGAACGCATGGTCCCCAAGTTCTGGTCTCTGAACCTCAGACCCCGTTTCCTTACTTCCCCTCCTAACCCCCTGGAGAAGACGGAGCGCAGACAGAACCATCCGAGCCTTTGAGGGACACAGTGGTTCTTCTCGTCTGGCAGGAGGGCCTCTTGCAGAGACCTGGAGGGAGCGCTGAGGCCGCAATCCTCCAGACTGGGAGGCGGGGGGAGCGTGCCCAACAGCCTGATTTTAAGTCTGTGAGGGGCTTGTTGGACGTGAATGGTGTGCACCTCGCCTGTGGCTTGTAAGCTGTGATGAAAGATCAGAGTTCACTAGCAGGAATGAGGTGGAATCGGATCTACCAGAGGCAAACGCTTATTGCCAAGCCTCAGCCTGCAGCTTTATGGGAGGCAGCCATGTGCAGGCGTGTGTGCGTGCCTCTCTCTCTCTGTGCGTTGGGGTTCTTGGTCTGAGTCCTGAGAGAAGTGGGATCATGAACAAGAGTGTTTTCGACAGGGTGGCTTTCCTTCGTAGTCCCCGTCTACGTCTCGTTCAGGTCAGTAGAGGCTTGCGTTTTGCAAGAACTCCGGGGCGGGACACATGGCTACCACACGGGGGCCGCCAACCACGAGGCAGAAGGGTGAAGGAGGAGACACCCTGGGGAGAAGGCCTGGTGAGCTGCTGCTGCACACTCACTGCTCACAGGTCGACGCTGACTCAGGCCGCTGGCTCGTTTGCTAGTACTGTGAGGAGGGGTTGAAAGGCTGTGTCAGACCGCCCAAGGGGTCCACGAGCAGTGGAAATGAAGAAAGGCTGTTTGTGGCACCCACAGATGCTGAGCCTGCAGCCTCCATTCTCACGACAGCTTCCCTGCCCTGACGCTATAGCGGCCCCCGGGAAGGAGCCCCAGCCCATTACCTTCTCGTAGTACTGGATGTTCTTGTCGGCCATTCCCATGAGCAACTGGCGGAAGTCCTGCCTCTTGTTGCTCTGCCACCTCTCCATGTCCGCTTTCAGGTCGGCGTTGAAACACTCCATCCGGTCCTGACATTTCTCAACGTCGGCTGGCACCTGGAGGGGGAGGCACAAAGCGAGGACGGTCTGTATGTGGAGCAGGCTCTCTCCTGCCTTGAGCACCTCTGCCCACGCGCACGTCCGGCGTGAAAATCCCACCACATGTGTTCTTTTCTCTGTCGGCATTCGGTGGTGGTGGCTTGTAGGCAGAACCTTGGATTTCCAGGCCTACCGAGTTCTTCTCGAAGGGAGCGTCTGGACACAAATCACCAGGTACAGGGAGACTCTGCGGAAAGAGCACTTAGCTTACAGACAGGAGTTAGAGACACTGCAACGTAAACAGTCAACGATGCCCTTGGTATCTCTTTAGGGTGGAGATCGGACAGACTTGTTACTGTATCAGACAGACCTGTTACTGTATCAGACAGACTTGTTACTGTAGCGCATCAGAAGCGTTCTGCTGCTCTCCTAAGTCCTCCCACATGAGAGGAACATAAGGTACTTTCCCTCTTCTATCCAGACGGTGAACTACTCCTTTCCTTGTGGCATATGATAACAGCTACCCTCACTTAATAGAAAGTTAACTGCAACCAGCAGTGTGCAAGGTCATTGGCTAGCTCCCTCCTCTGAAGCCCACATTACAAATAAACTGGAGACTCATCTATGCACTCCACTCCCCCCCTCCAAAAAAAAAAAAAACCCTCAAAACTCACTACTTCTGAGTCAATTCTGACTCATCATGCAGCACAGGGCAGCAGTGGGCAGAACTACCCTCATGGATTTCTGACGACTGTCAACTCTTAACGGGAGGAGAAAGCCTTATCTTTCTCCCACAGAGCAGCTGGTGGTTTTGAACTACTGGCCTTGTGGTTAGCAGCCCGACCTCAACCAGGACGCCACCAGGGTTCCTGACAGCAGAGAATGAAGAGTGAAGAGGAGTCGGCTGGGTCTCAGAGAATTATTCATGCATGCCCAGAGGGTCAGAGATGCAAGGGAGAATAAGAGAGGCTATTTCAAGTTTTTCTTCAAGGGCTTTACAAGACAGCCTCAAATTGGAACTGTCACGTGGCGCTCACAACTTTCCCCTTGTGTGGAGCGGTTCCTCCATCGCCCACAGCCAGGGGGAGCCACAGGGTGATACGGGTTGCCCAGAGCACAAAGCCTGCCTCTCTCCTAACACACTTTCACAGGCCCCAGGCAGGCCAGGGACAGAGGCCCCCTTCCCAGTGCTTCCCACCTCGAGCGGGGCCGAGAGAGGCAAGTGTCCCCAAGATAGGGGCTCATCTCTTCCAACCAGGGGGAAATTTGCCCCCACGCCTGTTAGCAGGAAGTCAATCCAGAAATACCAATTGCAGGGAAGCCAGGTAGGAGGGGGCCAGGTGTCCTCAAGGCTTCCCAAAGGGCCGAGGGCATTTAAGGCCCTACCCCATCTGCGGTCAGAGCTGGCTGCCGTACACGGAGTCAGGACAGGGGGAGGGATTCGAGCCAGTGTGGCATGGGAGACAACGGTAAGTTGGAGAGAAAGATGTATCTAGGTACGCTGGACAATTAGAGAGAGAGAGAGAGAGAGAGAGAGAGAGAGAGAGAAAGAGAGAGGGAGAGAGAGAAGGCTTCTTCAAAGCCAAAGAAGGCACGGGAGTCCTGGGGGCATCACGACGGGACACGCACTGGACTGCAAAGCACATGCTCAGCAGTTCAGAACCACCAGCAGCTCTGCGGGAGAGAGCTGTGCCTTCTCCTCCTGTGAGCGGCTCCGGGCTGCCTCCGGGCTGCTGCCCGGCGTCCGAAGGGCCTCTGTGGCAGGACAGTCTTCGTTTTCCCCGGGGGTCACTTTTGCCTTCCTCCGTGGATCCACCCACGAGAGTTGGACGCTTCGTGGACGATGGAAAGAAAACAGAAGCGCGCTCTGCCTCTTAGGCCCCTCCCCGCAAGCACCGGGGGAGTCAGCCTCACAGGTGGCCTCGCCGCCCTGCCTCACCTCTTCCCTCCGGCGGACTGCTCCCTTCAGTTCTAGGTCCAAGGCCCTCGGTGTTGCAAGGGCAGCCGAGGCACTCGGAGAAGAGGGAGGGAGGCCGGGTGTCTGGTGCCAGGGGAGGTTCTCTGTGATCCACAGAAATTAAGACTCACAGACGAGTCTTGGATTTTGTGTGCCTCCGGGGAGTCTCTGGGAGCCCTGCTGGCGTAGTGGTTACACGCTGGGCTGCAATCCACGTGGTTGACGGTTGAAAACGATCATCAGCCGGGCTTTGTACTCCTGTAAACCATTACAGGCCGAGAGGCCCCCAGGGGGCGCTGTGAGCCAGCATGGACTTGATGGCAGCCAGGGGTCTGGTTCTCAGGAAGTGTGTGGCTTATTGTCATCACTGCACACGCCACGCTTGGCACTGAGGAACGCAAACGTGCTCACGCTCTGACAGGAGCCCTGATGGCGGTGCCACCCTGAAAGCGGCGAGCGGGTTCCATCTTAAGATCAGTGGTTCAAACCCACCAGCTGCTCCCAAAGAGAAAGGGGAGGCTGTCTGATTTACGGCCTTAGAAACTTAGATCCAAATGGGATCTCTCTGAGCCTGATAGCAGTGGGGCTTTTGTTTGTTTTTTTGGGCATCACTGCCCTCAGGTGGTGGGAGTAGGAGGCCCAGCCTTTACTCCGGGGAGCTGGAATTGAACCTCCATCCCAGTGGGCCACAGTCCCGTGCACAACCACTACGCCACCGGGCTCAGCCCCAGCAGTGGGTGTTGATATCCTAACAGGCTAGTCTCATCTCTGGGTGCTTGCAGCCTGGTTTGGGGAGACCCCTGTTTCGGGGTAGCCAGGTGAGTGAGGTGCGGCAAGTGCTTTCAGTCTGCTCTGTGGGCTGTGTGACTGACAGGCACAGAGCAAGGGGTAGCTGGGAAACAACTACAGCTTGAGGGGAGGATCAGACTTCTCTGAAGAAATAGCAGCTAGGTGACTTTCCAAAAATGCTGGAGATGGGACAGGCTGTGATGGGGAAGAGGACCCTCTAGAGGAAGGGTACCTGCAGGTGGCAGAAGTGAGAACACACCGGGACCCCCCTTGGGAACAGATGGATGCTCAGGTGGAGGGGCCGACAAAGGCGGGTGGAGAGAGTCCCAGCTGATGAGTTGGGGTCCTGGTAGGGAGAGACGGAAGCCGAGGACAGATTCCAAAGGCCCTTCAAACTGACGCCCCATTGGGGAAGATAAAAAAGCCTCCAGCTTCCTGGAGCTCTCACAGGGGGCCGGGAGAGGGAGGTCAGGCGACTCTCACGCCGGCCTGCCACCTCACAGATTTGTGGCTTTGGGCTCCCTCTATGCCTCTTCTTCTAAAAAGCACCACAAGGCTACCTTATAAAGTGATGAGAATGTTAAAGGAGGTTATACGCAGAAGGCATTTGGTGTCTGCTAACATGTTGGGGGCTCAACAGGTGTCGGCTGATCTTGGGACCTTGTTACGCACAAGAGATCATTTGCAGAGTTCAAGTCCAGCCTGTTTTACCAAGCTTGACTCCCTGTCAGGGAGTCCTGTCAGGCGAGGAGGTTGTGCACCGGGCTGGGGGGACCTACAATGTCAGCCGTTTGAAACCACCAGCCTGTGACAGACCGGGCTGTCCACCCCGGTCAGAAGTCCCGTCTCAAAGAGCCACAGGGCAGAGCTACCCCGTCCTATCGGGGCTGCTGTGTGTCGGAATGGAGGCCCTTGAGGTTGATTTCCCCCCCCCCCCCCCCCCCGCTCCCTACAGGGTAAAGAGATTTCTTTTCTGTTCTCCAAATATAAACTCTGTATTATTAATTATGTAGGTTTCCAAAGGCCACGCCACCTCGCCCACTCTACTCCACCCTGAGACTGCACCCCCGGGGAGCGAATGAGTCAACCCTAAATGATACAGTGCCCGAGACCGTCCCGGGCATCCGGCACCCAGGCGGTGGCCGGGACACCTGAAGGGCGAGGAGGGATGAGTGCAACCTGGTGGAGACAGATTCCATGGGGCTCCCCACCCACTCCCTGCACTCGGGAACAAGCTGTGGGCAGGGAGTCCAAGAGGAGCCTGCGGGCCCTCGGCTGGCAGCGGTGCCTCCGTCAGGCTCAAGACGCAGGACTGCTGACCCCGCTGCCATCGCACACGTGGGACTCACATCTTCACCACCATCCTGGGCGTGGGCTGTCTGAAGAGCAGGGTCACTGAGCCAGTAGCATCCGCTTTGGCAAGGCCCAACACGGAGAAGAACACTGGCGGTGCTGACCGCATGCAGGGGGGAGCTTCTCTACCTTCCCAGTGCCGTGGCCCTTGAATACACTTTTCTCATGTGGGGGTGACACCCTCCCTCCCAAACCATCACATTATGTTCAATGCTGCTTCATCCCTGTCATCTTGCTACTGTTAGGAATAGGGTGCCCCTAGCGTGAGAGCCGCTTCTGGAGCGGTAGTCACAAGTGAGTCTCACAGAAGGGGCTGGGGGCTGGGGGGGGATACAGTGGTTGAAGGGCTCAGCAACTACCGCACCATCAACGTCAGAGCACCAGCCGCTCTGCAGGAGCGTGAGGGTGCCGCAGACGGCTTTGTAGTGGGGCAGCTTTGGAGAGCAGACTGGGTCACTTGTTCTGTCTTGCAAGGTCGCCGTCAGTTACAACTGGCTTGACAGCGGCAGGCTTGGGCCTGGAGGGGTTTCCCGTTAGGCTCACTGAGTGAGAAAAAGTCCTTTGTCTCCGACAAGAGTTCTTGTGGCCAAGACAAGGAGTCTTGGGGGTGTGGGGGAGAGGTAAAGCTACCCCTCCCGGGGGGTGTCCACCCCCAGGCAGTGAAGGGTAGAGAGGAGCAGCCGTGAGCCCGCAGGAAGAGCAGGTGGTGCAGCTGCAGCACTGGGCGGTATGTGGGAGCCAAAGACAGCTGCTTCCCTGGGCTTTCAGACGGCCAGGCCATGGCCAAGACTGATTTAATTCGGCCTTTTGAGTCACAGTTCCTGTCTTTGGAAAGGAGTTGTTCCTCATGGGGCTGGCCATCACGAGACCGGACAGAACCCATCTCCGAGGAGGTGGGAATCTAGGCCCAAGTCTATTGGACTGTGAAGGAACGCTCTAGGTAGGATCTTTAAAAGACAGCATCTTTAGTTTCCAAACATGAGCAGTGACAGAGCTTGTGGGTTCTTCCTTCCTTCCCCCCAAGCCAGGAACAGTAGCTTCCGTCCTTCTGTCTGAGAGGGTCTGAATTATTAGGAGGAACCTTTTTTTCTTTGGGGGAAGAGATCAACGCAGCACTTTAAATGAGATGGCGATGTGGGCAGGGCAGAGAGCATCCAGAGAGCTGAGGGGCAGTGAGCAGAGGAACCCACACCACAGAGGCCTTTTTGACAACTGGGGTCCCCCCCCCCCACCTGGGCACCAAACACGGAGCAGAAGGGCCGGGACAAGCTCAGACTGTGCTTCTCACACTCTGTGCTGACGAGGCTTTGACTGCTCCAGCCAAACATGCTGTAGACCTACTGTGTGCTGGCGAACATGCCGCTTGCTCACCGAGCCACTCAGCCGGCCCGTGCCTGCGCATCTCACCCATAAGCCCCCAAGTGCTGGCACTCGCCGTTCCCGTGCTCCCCTTGGGAGGGGTGTGTGCCTATGCAGGGGCAACCTTTGGAGGGCGCTGGTCCAGGCTATTCTTTCTCTCCCTGCGCTGAGAGGAAGTCCCAGGGAGTGGCAGAGCTGGAAATCTAAATATATATATGGAATTTAGGATAGATGATCCCTCAGGACTAGTGGTGGGAATGGTGATACGGGGAGGGTGGAAAGAAAGGGGAAACGGGGCTGAGGCCCTGTGGTGTCGTGGTTGAGTACGGGACTGCGGACCACTGGCTTGGCGGTTCAAATCCAGCAGCAGCTCTCCAGGAGCAAGGCTGGGCCTCCCACTCCCACCAGAAGACAGTGATGTCCCCCCAAAAAAGGGGGGGAACCAATTTCAGGGATCTACATATAACCTCCTCTCTGGGGTACAGACCACAGGGAAGTGAGTGAAGGGACACATTGGACAGGGTACGATATGAAAAAGTAGTAACAATTTGTAAATATTTAAGGGTTCATGGGGGAGGGGTGGGGGAGGAAAATATGGGGAGCTGGTACTGGGGCCTAAGTGGAGGGAGGATGTTTTGAGAGTGATGAAGGCAACAAGGGTGCGAATGTGGCCTGCATACTATTGATGTATGTATGGATCGTGAGGGGAGTTGTATGAGCCCCCAGCAAAATGAATCATTAAAACAAAGGGGAGAGGGGGCTGAACCCCAGTGGCGTAGTGGTTGTGCGCAGGACTGCGGCCCATTGGAATGGAGGTTCAATTCTAGCTCCACAAGGAGCAAAGACTGGGCCTCCTACTCCCACCACCAGAGGACAGTGAGGCCCCCCCCAAAAAAAACAAAACCAAAAAAAAGGGGGGCAGGGGGAAGGAGTTTATACCAAGGGCTCAAGTAGAAAATATTTGGAAATGAATATGGCAACATGTGTACAAATATGCTTGATACAAACGATGTATTGAATGTTATAAGAGCTGTAAGAGCCCCCAATAAAATCATTGGGAAAAAACCCCCAAGTATCAAATATACATATAAGCATGCATCAGGGAAGGGCGGAAAACTCAACCCTGACAGCAGGTCTCGAACTCCCAGAATTGAGACTACAAGGAAACGAGGAGGCTAGACCTGGCCCTGCGACATGGGCCTGCTGGGTTGTACCAGCTGCTGTTCTCTGCCACCCTGCCCGCTGCACCCCCGGGGTCCACCTGCAACAGAGTCCGGCTGCCCCCGGAGTGTCCTGGACTGCCCCTGACAGACGCGTGTCCCCAGGCCTTTCTCCGCTGGGCCAGGACAAACTGCCCACCCTTAGCAGTCACGGGTGGACCTAGACCCAGAATTTGCCCGCGCAGGTGATAGCCCGAGCCCTGACCTTGGGGCGGTCTTCTCTCCGCAGAGCCGCCGCCTCCAGTTTGGCTTCGTATTCGGCTTGCACCTGATCCCGCTTCTTCAGCACGCTCTGCGGAAGGGGAGAGAGGAGATGTGGTGAACACGGGGGCCACGGGGGAGCTTCAACTCTCAGCCGCCCCTGCCCCCCAAACCAGAGCAAACTCCCTGCCACTGAGTGGATGCCCCCGCAACTCATAGTGGGCCTGGGGGACAGGGTAGGACTGCCCCCGTGAACTTCAGAGTGGAGCTCTTTGGGGACTAGCAACGTGGCTGGTGGTTTTGAACACCCGGCCTTGCAATGAGTACCCTGACGCCTAATGGCCCCCATACCAGGGCTAACTTACCCTCGCCCTCCCCCAGCTCCACTATAGCACACACAGGCCCAGCCAGGCGCTGCCGGGGCAGCTGGCCTCGTCTGGGACGGAGGCTACTGTGTGACGCGTGACCCGGACTAGGGAAAGGGGTGGGAGAACCATGCCTGGCCAGGGATTCCCAGCGAACAATGGCCTGATGCTCAGGGGGAAAGGATTCTCGGAAGGGCCAGGAGGGAGAGGGTGGGGGTGCCCATGCACAGCCACGCAGACGGGAGGACTCTGGGCTTGCCCGTGGTGTGGAGCACCGGGCAGGGCCACACAGTGCAGCGTGTGCAGGTGGCTCCCCACACGCTCACTGGGAAAGCCCAAGTCATGGAAGTCATTGGCTCCTGCATGCCTTGAAGCTCTATCTGGTTGAGCGACCTAATCCATTAGCCACTCACCTGTCGCCTGTTATGAGCCCCAGTGGGGTCGTGGGTCACATGTTGGGCTGCTAACCAGAGGTTGGCAGTTCAAAACCACCAGCTGCTCCGTGGGGAAAAGGTGGGGCTGTTTCTCCCCATAGTTACCTTTTTGGAACATCACAGGGCCAGGGGTGGGGTGGGGGGGGGCAGTTCTATCCTGTACAGGGTCACTGTGAGTCAACATCCACTGAAAAGGCAGTGAGTTTGGGGCTATGGGCTGGATGTGCACAGCGACAAGAGACACTGAGCCACCTGAGGCGGCAGTCTGGGAGAGGCGCAGGGTAATGCACCACTGAATGTGCTACCAAAATCACGACAGGCCCAGCATTCGTCGGTATACTCGCTCTCTCGCTTCAGTCTAACTTCCACTGTTTTTGTTTTTATTTACATTATACACATTTCCCTTTTGTTTGTGGAATATAATGCCATGTAGTTGTACAGCCCATTACATCAAGTCAGTCTCGAGATCCCTTTAAACCCTCCACCCCCACCCCGACATGTGCTTTTAAAAAATCCTTTCCCCTCCCTCCCTCCCTTTGCCGCTGGCCTTGTGGTGTGGTCATCATGCAAGTCTCATCCTTTGGTGTGAAGACTACGTTTCCCCCTTGATGATCGTGGTGTCATAAAACATGTATCTTCATGAGATTCACTAACTTCGCCCAGCATAATATGCTTGGATCTTTGTCCCCGGGCATTTGACGGGCTCGTTCTGCTCAGCAGTGCCCACCCCAGTCCGTTGGGTGAGTGTCCTGGCTTGCTGGCTCACTCCTTCCTCCACAGCCGGGGCTTGTGGCTTCAGAACCATCTTGGGCCATGCTGGGATGTGACAGCCATGCTGCGTGGGGCTTCCTGGTCCCTCTGCTGAGGGAGCCCAAGCCCCTCCGGACAGGAAGAGGCGGCGATGGAACAGTCCCACCCAGCCCAGAGGGGCCACCCTCCACGCAGGTCCGGGAGCCCCACACCCCCAGATCCCAGCCCCAGGGAGCCGAGCGGACTTTCGGGACTGGCCGTGACTCATGTCGGACCTGCCTGCCTCTGTGACCCAGCTGCTCTCGAGGTTGGGAAACTTGTTTTGAATCAAGCTAAGCTGCTTTCAGAGTCTCGCTCTTGTTGAAAGCAGCCTCTGCACATGCCTGACAACAGGCGGGAAGGGCTAGCCTCCCGCTCCAAAACCACGGGCCCTGCTGACAGGACTGGGCCGACTCATGCAGGGCTTGTGAGGTGGCTGGAGCCTCCTGGAAGAGGAGAGGCTCAGCAGTCCCTTGGACCCAGGCGGCATTGGCAGTGCGGACCCTTCCTCCCTGAGTGCTTTTCAGAACCGGTGGGTTATCGGAGCACTGCCAGTCCTCACAGGGGTCACCGGCCCTGCTGGGGGACCACACACCCACCAGGTGCATAGAGACGCTCTGCTGGGTTCTTTTGTATCATGCTCCCCTGGGTCTGTCTGTCTGTCCTGCCTTAGTTCATCCTCCTTCATCTGCTCAGCCGAGTAGCCACTGCTTGTGCCTGCTCCAGGTGCTGGGGATGCAGCAGGGAACAAAACGCTCCCACCCTCGACTCCACGGAGTTCATGCTTTAGTGGGGAGGTCGCTAGATCCAGTCCGTGCCAGGGGTTGGGGGCCAGGAGGCACAGAGGGCTTGAGGATGGAGAACGTGCACACACAGTGGCCCGAAAAGTCACACTTGAGCTCCTCACAAGAGTCCTTCCTCCCGGACACGAAATAAATTCAAAGGCTTCATCGTCATTTCGAAGCGGTCCTCGTCATCTGGAATTTTACTATCTTTTCTTTCAAAGAAAGATTGGGGGGTGGGGGGTAACACGCAGGGAAGGGATGAGTCACCAGGGAGCTTCGCTGAATAGAGCACCGATGAAACCCACAGTATTCCTCTGGTTCCTCGAGGCTTCCTCACCGCCCACTCCCATGACCCAGTGCTGCTTCCCAATTCAGACAAGACAGTAGCCTGGACACAGGTATAGATCAGAGATGGGGGCTCACGACGCACCGATTCCAGGAACAGGAAGGGGAATAGCGATACCAGAAGGGGAAGGGCGAGACAGGATGGGAGAAAGGGGGAACTGATCACAATGACTGACACATAACTCCAGCGGGGAGAACAACAGAAAACACGGGGGAAGGGAGACAGTGATTGGTGTGAGAGATGAAAATAATAACAGGGTACACTCTATCAGTGGGTTATAAGGGGGGGGGGCAGAGGAGCTGATACCAACAGTTCAATAGATAGTAAATGTCTAGAAAAGAATGAATGCACAAACATTCCTGATTCAATTGATGTATGGAGTATAGTAAGAGTTGTTCAAAACTCCAATAAAATGATTTTTAAAAAATGGGACAAATGCCTCCATGTCTTCAGCAAACACACCAAAAAGGGGGGAAATAGCTGGAGAGAGAAGCTGGAGATGTAGAAGTATTTTACCCACATGACAATTGATTCTGATACTGCGGGGCGGGGGAGGGGGCTATTGAAAGCTGTGTCCACCACACGCGCGGGCGGAGTCTGAGGCGCCAAACTGCAGCTCCCTGTCCTCTTCAAAAGAAGGTGCTCGTCTCCCAGGTGTGGGCTGGACTGTTGGCATGACTTTTTTTCTTTTCCACCTGGCAAACTACATGGTATTTTACTCATTCCTCATGTCCAGTTCCACATCTTCACCCAGGGTCTCACGCAGGGCCGGGACCCACGGCCCATCCGCTGCTCCCCCGGAGGACACTGGCTCCCATCTGGCAGCGTCCGAGGCCTCTGTCGTTATTTTGATGAAGGGCGTATCTACTACATACGAGATAAATCCAGGGGCACCCGGGGGGTGGTAAAAATGACCTCCGATACGGTTAACTTTATAATTGGAGCAAAATACTCGGGTTCATTTTAAATATGTCGGGACATATTTCTACACTCATTTCAGACACAGGATTAAAAATGCACTGTGAGTGTCTCAATTTAGAAACAGAAAGGCTGTAAGAGAGAGGAGAATACCCTGAAGATTGGAGCCAGGAGCCCTGGTTTTCAGCTTCGCTTCCAACAATTACCCACCAAGATATCGGGCTAATGACCTTCCATCTGAGACCCACGTTCACCACCACCAGCAGCAGCCTTCTACTGTTCAGAGAAGGGGATAGGAACTACTTTCTGACGACTGTGAGAACACAACCGGCACAATCCTGTCTTTGACAGCGCTTTGCTGACTGCTGTAGCGTATACAGGAACAGTAATTCACTCTATCAGAAACAGTCTCCAGTTTCCACTGCCCACGTTTTAATTGTTTAACTGGTTGTGCTTAGCGTATACCTATGTATGACACAATGCAACAAACGGAGCGATCGTGATCACAGTCAATTTTAGATCATAGCCTTCATTCTTGCACGTCATTGTTACTAGCTCCTGACCACCCCCTCAACCTCGCCTGCTATGACCCTAAGGACCGAATTAAATCAGCTACTGTCTCCATAGATTTACCACCCAGGATTTCATATAAAGAAAATCATACCCCCGAATCCAGATCAGCAGCAGCAACAAAATAAGACGTGGATAAACTTCAATGCAAAAGAAAGCATAAAATTTTAAAAATGAGAGCAAGTTAAACATGGGACAAAAGGGAGCACAGATGGTAAGACGTTAATTTTTTTTTGGGGGGGGTGGGCATCACTGCTCTCCGGTGGTGGGAGTAGGAGGCCCAGCCCCACTGCTGGAATTGAACCTCCGTCCCAGTGGGCCGCAGTCCTGCGCACAACCACTACGCCACCGGGGCTCAGCCCGGTAAGACGTTAATTTTTAAATCAACTATAGCTGCAGTAATTCTTTTTCCGAGGCTCTCGGAGGACGAAACGAAGTACATATCTGGATAATGGATGGAGAGAGTTCAATGGAGCCTTAATCTGAGTCTGGGGGAGTCTGCAAATGGACTGGGGGCTTTCACTGTCATCTACAGTCCTCCGCAAACTGGGTGCTCAGAATTGACGCTCTGATGCAACTCTCCTCTGAGATTGCATTGCAGCAAGTTTAATCCTCTGATCACAAGGGCTCGAGTGCTTCTTCCGTGTGGACCTAGCTGACCCTTCACTGTGACGGTTGTGTGTTTGGGCAGGAAGTTCCCCCACCTCTTCAGCTCAGACGCCAGGTGCTTTTCTGTCTGGGATCTGGACACCACCTGCTTTGTCCTAGCTCCCTCGTCTTCCGTGACACTGCATGAACTAGCCCCTTCCGTGAGCATGCATCAGGAACTTAACATTTCCAGACCCCTTGGAGACAGTTGAGGCACGGGTGATGGATGCATGGGACTCTTACGATTCTCTCTGCCTTTGTGGAGACTTGCAATTTTTGGTAAGCAAATTGGCTTTTAAAATGAGTTTCCATCGATCCCACCCTTCTCAAGTCCCTTCTCAAGTCCCAGTCCCCGGATGGGGCAAACAGCCACCAAGCTTGGCTGCTCACCAAATGGCAAGAATTTATGTCCACCCGAAGCTGTCTTAGAAAACGAGCCTGGGATGTGCTTCTGGAAAGCGAGCCACTGAAAACTCTGTGGGACAGAGCTCTCCCCGGACCCACAGGAGGTCACCGCGGGTCCAAACCGATTCCGTGGCCACCACAGAATCTTCCCACAGCTTCCTGGCTGTCTGTTCTTCCACGTGTAGGCCCAGTGCTTTCTCTCAAGAGACTCGTGCCGTGGAGTCTTTCGCCACTTCTTCGCTTTCTGTTGTTCCATTAGTCCGACCCACCGGCGTCTCTCGAGAGACTGGTGTCCATGCCCAACCTGGTCCTTGGCGAAAGGAAGCCCCACAGCTGCCCCAAATTCTGGTGAGTGTTTAGAGACATCCTTTGGAAAGGATGCAGGGGCCTTGGAAGCACAGATATTTAATACTGAGTCACATCTTTCTCGTTCCGCATTTTCCGGGTGGTTACAGAGACTGGCCCCTTTCTGTGAGCAGTGCCACCATCATGGGACTTCCCTGTGATGCACTCCCGTGATGCGCTCCCGCCAGTCCAATACAGAGGTGGGGGGGGGGAGGGGGCGCCGGACTGCACAGCAGCAGAGCCGGCCGCTTCCAGTGTGGACAACTCAACTCCCCGACTCTGCACACAAATGCCTCCTGGGGCTTCTCTCTCTTCTCATGCCTCGTTGCTAACCCAAAGCCCTTCTCATCCTTGTTCCTTCTGCGCATCACTTCCGCCCCCACCCTCCTCCTGTCTTCTCTTGGCTCCCTCTCACGCTCTCAGAAGCCCATCCCTGTGTGCTATTTCCAGTGGCGGTTGGCATGTCCTTTTCATGGAGAGACATGGGTCCTTCCCTTGCGGAGGACTCGCCGGGCTTATGCCTGTCCCTCAGGTTCGCTGCTTCTCCCAGTCAGAAGTTCCCATCAGCCAGATGTCAGACCTGCGAGACAAGGCCTCGATGGCTGCCGTCTTTCACACTCCCGGCATGCTAACATTTGTGTTCTACTGTCCAGCGACTCTTGCTGTTGTTGCTGAACTGCCAAGATTGCCCCGACTTTACCTTCCAGGTGTTCTGCTTTTAATTTCCAGCCCCGTCAAATTGCTCCCAGAATCTTCTCCCACGTCACGTTTTCGTTTAGCATACTACGGTACAACACCTTGGACGCTTGGAGAAACCTAAGAATTTATTCAAGACCATTTTGCGCTCACTGACTTCACACACGTGGTGTGTTCGTGCACGCTGCTCCTCCGTCCACGAGGCCGCTCGGCGGGTTTGCTCCTGCCCTCCCGGACAGAAGAGGACGTGTGACGCACACCCACCAGTGAGGGTCATCTGCAGGGGCCAGGCATGGAGCCACGGACAGACAGGAGGCAGGCTCTGCCGGTCACGCCCAGCAGCCCGCCCGCCCGCCCGCAGGCTGTCTGCCCCCGGAGAGATTTATAGTCTCCACCTCCCGAATGCCGCCACCCCTCCTCGTGTGGGGGTGACCCCCGCCCTCCCCAACCGTAAGATCACTTTCATTGCTACTTCCTGTATCTGTCACTCTGCTATGAATTGGGTGAACCCTTGTGAAAAGGTCGTGTGACCCGCACAGGGGCCGCAACCCCCGGGGTGGAGAGCGGCTGCCCTCCAGGGTCTCGGTGAGGGGGGGACTGGCTGGAGAGCGGGGCTTTGGCTCTGCTCGGAGGCCCGCCCGCGTGTGGCATGGAAGGGGGCCCGAGGGCGCCTGCTTACCTTCATGGAGTCCGAGTATAAAATGTATTCCCTGAGCACGGGCAGGAAGTCTTCCGTCATGTCGTCCGTCAGCTCCTCCAGAGCCGTGGAGCAGTTCCCAACGCAGGCGGACACGCCCTCCAGCGGCCGGCGCAGCTCCCCCTCTAAGGCGCTCCACGTGGAGTACACGGGCCCGTACTCCCGCAGCTCCACCAGGTACTCTGAGGCGGGCATAAAGCAGCATGGGCAGGGCTAGCTGTGCCCCGTTGGCGGTCCTCCCGGTCGGGACAACCGTCCCCCTGCCAGGTCCCCCCAGCAGGATGCGGTGCCTCTGGACCAGAGGGCCACGCGCGTTCTAAGAGAACGTGAGAGGAGCTGGGCCCACCAGACGTCTCTAAAACCACTACCGGTTACGCTCCCAAAGTACATTTATGGGGCTGGTCTTCAAGTTAATAATAATAATAATAAAAGTCACAGTGGAAAGAAACACCACGTGCTTGTTATCTGTGTCTTGCATAAGCAGACGTACATGCTCAGCCAGGCGCCATCCCACCGCGTGGACGCAGTCAGAATGTAAGGACCGTGGGCGCAGTCAGAATGTAAGGACCGTGACCCTGACGGGTGGAGAGCACCTGAAGCTATCGTTGGAACCTGCCGCAGGGCCCGCGTCACACCGTCATTAGGTAAAAGAGAAGGGGATGAGTATGGTCAGGAAAGGCTCCCACCAGGCCAGGAGGTGGCCAAGTGCGTGGCCCCGAGAGGGGTGGGGAGGAAGCGGTGACAAGAGCCCCAAAGGACAAAGGCAGGGCCCAGCCACTCCTCAACTCAGCAGCAGTGGACTTGGAAGAAGCAGGGGGCGGCAGGGGAGTCCACTTGAAGCCTGGTAGCTCAGAGTGTTACAACCCTGGCCGGCCCAGGTCACGTTGCTGTCCTCTGGGACAAACTTCCTATTAGAAAAGACGGCCAGGTTTGCTTTTAAACATAGTCTTCCTTTGGGTGAAGGGAAGGGAGCTTTGGTGGCGTGGGTTATGCATCGGGCTGCTGCAGGGTTGGCAGTTCCAAGCCACTCCAGCCCTTCTGAGAGAGAAGAGGTTTTCTACTCCAATAAAGAGTTACAGTCTCAGAAACCCATGAGGGCAGTTCTACTGTCCTGTAGGAAGGCTACACGTCCAGACGGACTTCATGGCCGGGAGCCAGGCAGCCAATACAGGAGGGCAGTTGTGGGGGTGTCTTGACTTTTAAAGCTAAGTGACTCACAGACACCCTGTAGCTTTAGAACAGGGAAGAGCCACCCTGAGAGGATTTCCAGGACTATCTTTATGGAAACACGCTGCCACGTCTGTCTCTTATGGAGCGGCTGGTGGCCTTGAACTGCTGTTTCTGGTTCATCCCCAAGTGTGGTCGGGCAGTTATGCGTTAGGGTCCACAGCAGCAGGGCTCATCTTAAGCTACTGTGAGGAGACTGAAAATGGCGAAAGGCCCTGAGACAGGGCACAGATGTGGTAGTTTACTATGCGGACAGCAGATGCCAGGCCGAGGTGCAGGACAAAGGACGGGTCGCACCATGAGAGTCCAGCTCTAGCTGCTTCCTCTCCACTTCGAGTCCGTTCGTTTTTGAAGGGACACAGCGTCCCGTTCAGTCCCTTCTACATTGCCACCTGAGCCTGCCCCATGGCCCACGGGAACGCCATTTCTGTAAACACAATCCCTGGGCATGACCCAGAGTCCAACCAAGAGCTCACCGACTTCTTCCTTGATGATCCGCTGGGCGATCCGGTCGATGGTCCCCAGTTTGAGTGCAAATGTCTCTAAATATTCGCCCATGGCTGCGAACTCGAGGGGCCGGCTCCGCAGCTTGTAGCCGCCAGTGACGTGCTTGACGGACTCGCCCACTCGGGTCAGCAGGGCCATCCCTTGCTTCTTGTGGGCGGTCAGGTCCTGGGGGGGGGGGGGGGGGGGGGGGGGGGGGGGGGGGGGGGGGGCGGGACAGAGGGAAGGTGCTCTTCACACATGGGGCCCTTCTTCCCCTGCCCTGCCCTCGCCTCCACTCTCTTACCTGAATCTCTGATGCCGAAGCCTTCGGCACGTAGCGTCTGCCCCAGGCTTGCTCATCTGAACAGCAAAGGGCCGCCTGCCCCTCCAACCTGCCCCTCTCCCCCTCACTCCGCCCTTCAAAGACTCCGTCTCCCCTCTACCCTCCCCCCAGATGCATTTCATTTTGACCCCATGGATCCAGAGGTCATCCACTAACGAAATCGCAGGGTGACTACTCATAAGAGAAGCATTGCGTCTGTGACTATGGTGCTTCTTTAAAAATCACCTGCGGCTGAGCCCCAGTGGCGTAAGTGGTTGAGTGTGAGACTGCGGCCCGTGGGCTTGGCGGTTCAAATCCAGCGGCAGCTCTCAGGAGCAGCACTGGGTAGCACCCACGATCACCAGAGGCAGTGATGCGCCGCCCCCCCCAAAAAAAAATGAGGACATAAACATCACCTGTGGTCCAGGGGGCTGGAAACAGAGCAGCCAGGGCAGAAAGACTGAGGACGCGGACACTCGGAACCACGTGGCCGAGGCCAGGGAACCAAGTGTGCGGGACGGGTTCAGTGGGAGCCTAATTTGCTAGGTACGTTCTCGCCAGAAACACCATGACATATCTCCATGAAACAGAACAGGCCCTCCTGGGCAGGTGGTGCTAAGACTTCATAAGACTTTTTTTTTTTGGTGTGTGTGTGGGGGGGGTGGGGGCGGCGCATCACTGCCCTCTGGTGGTCGTGGGTGCTACCCAGAGCTGCTCTTGAGAGCCGCCGCTGGATTTGAACCGCCAAGCCCGTGGGCTGCAGTCCCTCACTCAACCACTTACGCCACCGAGGCTTAGCCCACTTCATAAGACTAGTAACGGGAGGCTCTGGGTTCTTGAAAATGCCCCCACAGAAAAGCAGATTGGGGTGGACTCTATCTAAAGCATCGAATTGAACTGCATAAACTCCACTTTCAAACCATGATGTGGAATGATGCCCTCAGTTAGTCAAATTAATCAGCATGCTGGAGAGAGCGCCCATCTGATGGCTCCACCCATTCTGACAGAGGTGATGTTTTGTTTCGAACACCCCCTCCGCGGGCACCCACTGGCTTCTTCTGAAAGGTTAAGATCATGCCATCACCAGGAAGAGGAAGAAGATCCATATCTGCTCTGGCAGAAACCAATGGAAGTGGCTTAGCTCAGAGCAAGACTGAGTAATTCATCGTTTATTCGAAGGAGGAGGCAGGAAAGAAAGAGAAGAAGTGCTGTGGAGTTGATTCCAACTCAGTGACCCAGTTCGGGGTTTCTGAGACAGGAAAGTTTCACGGGAGCAGACGGCCTCAACTTCCTCCTTTGCCGTAGCCGGTGGGTTTGAGCCACTGACTCTGTTTGCCTGACAGTGCCACCAGGGTCCCTGGCATTAAGGAGAGAGACAGGACTAGAATGTGCCCTGCGTAAGGCTAACTCCTATATACTCATGCACAGGAAAGTCAGATCGTGATGAGAACATTAAAGGTCTTTAAAAAAAATTTTTTTTTTATATATTGCTTGGCCCACAAATCTTTCCTACATAAATTACTGCCCCTTTATACACACCTTTTTGTATATATATATATGTGTGGGGGGGGGTGCATTCAATAAAAGTGGTTCCACTCACAGGCCTTTCTGGACAACCAACCTATAACTTAGGCAAGACCATGAGATACACTTCTGGAGAAGAGGGTGGGTTTTTACCTCATGAAAAACTCCAAAAACTATCCCTGAGGGTCCGTTTACTAAGAGATACTCATTTAGGGCTGAGCCCCGGTGGCGTCGTGGTTGTGCGTGGGACTGCGGCCCACTGGGCTGGAGGTTTGACTGCAGCTCCATGGAGCAAAGGCGGGGCCTCCTACTCCCACCACCTGAGGGCAGTGATGTCCAAAAAACAAAAACAAAAACAAAACAAAAAAAGAGATACTCATTTAGAAAAAGAATGCAAGTTATGTCTTCCAGGAAGAGGCCTCTATCTACTGAGTCTACTGAGGTTTAAAGAAACAAAGAACTAAATAACCATGACATGTGGTTTCCTGTGACTGCAGAGTGACATCTTTTCTCCAGTCTCGAGCGCCAATCAGTGCCATCTACCAAGACATCTCAGTGTGTGCCACTTTGAAAAAGAGAAGGGGACAATACCTGACCTTCAAAACCCTGGCCACCATGGAACAGCATGCCCATGGCCAGAATATGGGGATGGGATGCATGAAACTAGCTGAGGGGGCTGTACAGAGATTGGCATGAGAGGCTGAGCATGGGCCCCGTTTCCACAGACAATGAGAGGGGGGCACCATGGGCTTGTTGGGCAGACCTGCCACCAGGAAACAGGGAAATGCCCAGCAAAAGCTCAAGGTGGGTTTGAATATATAGAATCTGGCAAGTGTGTAGAACAAATAATTCTTTGGGGGAATGCCAACCACATGGGACATAGCAGCAGCCAAGTGGCGCTGAAGACCTCTTGACCAGGCAGCATAATAGAAAAAGGAAGTTTGTACTCCCAAACCGCAGAGACCCAATTTCAAAGCCTCCTTACGCAAGAATGCCCTGGTTGAACAAGTCTAAGCTCCCTGAATTGCAGTTTCCTCATCTTACACAGGGTCCCCTGGCTGCCTGGGGAACAATGTTCTTCCCCTTTCCCGACTATTGTTGATCAGGTCAGATCAGATTGCCGAAAAGTGAGATAAGAAAAATGCTTTTCTCTGCTTTTGGCAAGTAAAATTACTCCAACTTCCTCTTCTTCTGCAAGGTTTTTTCCCCCACCCTTCTCCTGAATGCTAATCCCCCTCCTGAATTCTAATACAGAACTGTTGCCAAGGCCAACAGGCATCAGAAGAACAGTCATTGATGACACTTGCGGTATGTAGGGGCCTTTCAAGATGGAGGCTTGTGAGAGACAAAAGTGAACTTTGAAGACACGGCCCAAAGAATGCTTATTTGGGGGAGGCACATGCAAAGTCCTGGCCTTACCTTGGCAGTGAGGAAAACGGTAAAGTGTTCATTGAAGGAGAGCACAGGGTGGTCCGTAATCCTTTTCAAGAACTTATCCAAAGCTTTTCTTCTGGTCTCCACAAACTCCTCGGAAAACCGATCCACGACGCCTTTCACCACGAATTTCTCCGGAAGAGGCTGTGCAGACAGTAAGAGAAATGAACATCCAGAACTCGTGAGATTCTGAAGGAACGACAACAGGCGAGCAAATCATTCCCATTAGCCATGCGTCCAATAGGTCAGGCCTTTATAGAACCACCACTATGAAATTTCTGAAAATAGAGAGAAGGAATCAATCACAATTACCCTGCCAATTTTAAAACGCAGGAGACAAAGTAGTATAACATAGTCCCTGGAGCACAGAATATCTCCCTTGTAGACATTCAACCAATAAACTCAATAGGCTAATTACACTTTGTAGTGGTTACATCATTTCATGTCAACTTGAGAAGTAGGGATGGAGTCTAGACTGTCCATCAGTCACAGCCTGATGATGCCGCCTCCTTGTAGACATGACCTTCTCATGAGGATTCTGGGACCTTCCTCTCTCTTCCTCCCTGGAGGTGGGATGCACTTTCTCTCTGCTCCAGCATCCTGTTGACAAGCCACATGGAGCCACGCAGATGGCAGCCTGAGCCCTGGAGAGGTGTCTACCGCCCCTGGATCCACACGATTTTGCACCCACCAGCCTGTGGTCTTCCTATATTCGGCATCATTGCATGTGGCTGTGAGTCTGAAGTTTGACTAATGGGATAATAATATGGGCTAGTACTGGACTTACGGACTCAATCTGAACAGGGATGTTCTCTTAATATACAATTGCTCTTTGATAGAAAGCTCTTCCTTTTTTTGGGGGGATGTGGGGGGGCATCACTGCCCTCAGGTGGTGGGAGTAGGAGGCCCTGCCTTTGCTCCGTGGAGCTGCGATCGAACCTCCATCCCAGTGGGCCGCAGTCCCATGCACAACCACTACGCCACCGGGGCTCAGCTGAAAGCTCTTTCTTATACATATATGAGTGAGTGTCCCTGCAATTGTTTCTCTAGTCTACCTGGACTAACACACTCATATGCTTGAATTCAAAGAGCAAAATGTGGGGGTAACTATCTAGCAAAAAGGAAAGAGGTAGAAAACATCAACAACATGAAAACTGGTTTAGGTATTTAGCTTCTATGTTCCATTAAAGGGGTAACACATCAAGTGGGAAAATTAGGACATAAGCTAAACTAATGGTTAAAAATTAAATAAATGCTCTCTCTAAAGCCACCTAGAGAGGGACTGCAATGGGCCATTTTGACTCCGACAATCATATGGTCTACTATGCCAGGAAAGACAAATTGAAGGGGAGTGGCTACATTCATTGTCAAAAAGAACATTTCAAGATCTATCCATCTCAAAAGACAACACTGTTGATGACAGAATGATATCTACAGATCTACAAGGAAGAATAGTTACTATGACTACTCAGACTTATGCACTGATCACTGATGCCGAAGATAAGAAGCCTTGTCTCAGCAGCACACTCTCCTTGTATTGTGCTGTCTCCAACAATTACTGTTCAGCTTTTCAGGTCCATTGGCCACGCATAACGCACAGACAGTGCTTCAAATTATTGGTTCATTGGGGAAGAGAACAGATCACAAGTCAGGTGAAAAGGTAGTTTAGGCTGCTGCTGTCCAGTCCGGGGAGTCCCTTCTCTGCTGTGCCCACCAGACGGCCTCTCTCTGGCTCTCAGCCTCTTGGCAGTGTTACAGATCTCTTTTAGGGCGACTAATGAATGTCTAAAGGGGATGCCGTGCCACGGAAGGACTCAACCCTCAACTTGAAGGCACTCAGTAGACCCTGCTCCCCCAGCCTGAGTGCCCAGAGGCACCCCCACTCCCTACACTCGCCTCGTGCCCGGCAGCACTTGGTTTTCCATGCCCTGCGGACTAGAAAGGCCACTGCCGCCATCCTCTGGCTCCTGCCTCTGCTGCTCCCCCGCCGTCAAAGCAGTCTCCTGGATCAAGGAGGTCCAGCGTGTAGGGGTCTCAGAGGACTAAGGATGGGCTCCCCTCCTGACCTTCCTCTCTTGCTGGTGGTCGGAGTCGCCCCCTCAGGCTTCTGAGGTGGCTCATTTGATACCCTGCAGGATGGCCATCGCAGTGAATCCTGCCAGGAGCACTCGCAGGTAAACCCTGCGCGTGCTTCCCCCACCTTCGCTTACTCAGGCTCGTCAAGAAAAGGTGGTGCAGCGGCAGTTACCAAGACTATGGCTCAGAAGAGCCATGTGGAATAACTCACTGCTTTTGCATAAAGGAGTCGAATATTTTTGCCCACTGCTGCAATTGGAAACAGATTAATGATTGCATTGTAACTTACTGGCGGTTGGAGTGGGAAAAATTAAAACAAAGATTAAGGATAGCTTTGCCAAAATAGTTCATTACTCACTTGACTCAGAAAACACAAAATCATGCAAATCAAGAGGGTCGAATCTTTGGGTTCATTTTAAGAACACCCATAAAATGGCGCAGGCCATTAAGGGTAAGCATGGCCGGGAAACCACCTAATATTTGAAAGATGTCACTTTGCACAAGCAATGTGTGCCCTTCCGACATTACAATGGTGGAGTTGACAGGTATGCCTAGAGCAAGCAGTGGGGTTGGCGCCCAAAAGAGTGCTAAATTTTTGCTGCACATGTTTGAAAATGCAGAGTTCTGCTGAACTTCAGGGTCTCCGTTGGATTCTCTGGTCATTGAGCGCGTCCAGGTGAACAAAGCCCCAACAGGCTGAATGTGCAGCGCTCACGGTCAGATCAGTCCACACGGGAACTCCCCCTGCCGCACTGAAATGATTCTGCTGAAAAGGAACAAACGGTTCTTAAACCAGAAGGGAAGGTTGCAAAGAAGATCTCCCAGAAGAAACCGAAGAAGGAGAAAGTTAATTTAAGTTTAAAATAAAAGTTGAAGAGAAAAAAGAAGGATCAACATTTAGAATGTGGTAGAACAGCTTTGGTGATTGAAATGACTCCAAAGATTGCACAATAGATTTCTGTGAGAACACTGATGTATTCACTGCATATATATGTACACATGTATGTATGTATATATATGTATAAACAAATTTAAACAGCAACTACATTGGCGGATCTTAACCAGATGGATACAAAGGCATCCAACAGACTGCATCTGTGGAGAGAGGTGATGGAAAAGGGCCAGAGGTTGACTGTGGAACAGACCATAAATTGCTGATATGCGAGTTCAAGTTGAAGCTGAAGGCAATGAAAACAAGTCCATGAGAGCACAAACGTCCCTGAGTATACATATCCCCACTGAACTTGGAGACCGTCTCAAGGGCAGAGTTTGACACACTGATCTATAATGATTGAACACCCGATGAGTTTGGGATATGGTGTATCATCTGTGTGGGATAATATCCTTATACATCAACTAAGTAAAGGATTATGAAAAAGACAAAAAGACCCCCACATCCACTAGGGAGATCGTCATGAAGGTCAGCAAGCAGACCTGAAATTATGTGTATTTCTTCTCTCATTTTTTTCCCTTTCTTTTTAAAATCTTTTGTTTTCTTTTTGCTTGGTCTATGTCACAGTTGGTTGGCTTACTTAAATAAGATAGGCATGAGAAGCAAGCCTGAGGAGAAAGCAGCGGGACTAACAGTCCCCAGAGGACTTTGGGGGTGAGGGTGGCAGGGGGAGGGTGCCGGAAGCAGGCAGCGCCATTGACGGGAACAACTAGGGAATTAAGAGCCAGCAACAAAGAGGAGATAGAGATCCTGGGGGTCATTGGAGCAGCAGCAAACTAGCTACGAGGAGGAAATAGGGGGAAAGTGATGGTGGGGCAGGAGGGAGATGAAAGGAAACAGAGAAAGGACCGAGGAAACAAAGCAATGGAGAGAGATATATGCATAGCGGTGTACATAAGTAAATACATTAATCCACAAAAAAGAGAAGTACTGGTCTATGTACATATGTTTATATGGAAATACACTGTGGTAGTGGACAGACCTCAGGCCTCTGCTCATATCCTTCCTCAACACAAGAACACTTTGTTCTAACAAATGGGCAAACAGAGATGCTCACACTCCTGACAAAGTCACTGAAGACAAAACAGGTGCATAAACAAGTGTGGTGAAGAAGGTGGATGGTGCCTGGCTGGTCAAAGATAGTGTGTCTGGGGTCTTGAAGCCTTAAAGTTAAACAAGCGGCCATTCAGCAGAGACGCAACAAGCCCACATGGAAGAAGCACACCGGTGGTGCGATCATGAGGAGTCATCAGGACCAGTCATAGACATCAGAAGACATATAACAAACAAACAAAAACATATTGTTGAGAACCAGGGGGGTTGGAGTAGAGCCCCAAACCCCATATGTAGACAATGGACCAAACCCCACCCTCACCTTAGAGAGCCACAGGGAAGAGATGAGTGAATCAGGGCGCAGTACAGCATCAATGAAACACACAATACTCCTCCGGCTCCTTGAGGCTTCCTCACCCCCCGCTGCCATGACCCCAGTGCTGCTTCTTAATTCAGACTAGACTGAGCATGTGCACAGGCATAGATCAGAGATGGGGGCTCACGATGCACCGATTCCAGGAACAGGAGTGGGAACGGTGATATCAGAAGGGAAAAGGGGAGAAAGGGGGAACCGATCACAATGACTGAACCCTAACTGTTTGGCCGCTAAGTAAAGTCAGAGGCCAATTCAGAGGTTAGAACAATAACTACACCCCCCTCTCCAGAGGGAAAAACAACAGAAAACATGGGGACAGAAGACTGGTCGGTGTGAAATATGATCATCATAATTTATAATATATCAAGGGGTTATGGGAGAAAGCTGATGCCAAGGGCGCAATAGAAGGTAAATGTATAGAAAAGAATGAAGGCAATATATGCACAAACATGCCTGATGCAATCAATGTACAAATTGGAACAAGAGCTATGAGTCCCCAATAAAATGATCTTTGAATAAATTTAAAACAATAAAGAAAAAGATAAAAATATCATAAAATCATTTTTTTTAAAGATAAAAATATATCAGAAGAGATCCTGAGGGCTGAGCCCTGGTGGCGTAAGTGGTTGAGTGCATGACTGCGGCCCGCAGGCTTGGCAGTTCAAATCCAGCGGTGGCTCTCATGAGCAGCACTGGGTGGTGCCCACGACCACCAGAGGCAGTGATGCACCCCCCCACAAAGAAAATAATAAAAAAAGATCTCTTTTAAAAAAGGGGCTGAGCCCCGGTAGCGTAGTGGTTGTGCGCGGGATTGCAGCCCACTGGGATGGAGGTTCAATTCCAGCAGTGGGGCTGGGCCTCCTACTCCCACCACCAGAGAGTAGTGATGCCCCCCCCCCCCCAAAAAAAGAGATCCTGAAACTTGCGCTTTGACATGGAATAGTTGAAACAAAAGAAAGAAATGATGAGGCTGAGCCCTGGTGGCCTAGTGGTTGTGTGCGGGACTGCAGCCCACAGGGTTGACAGTTCAAATCCAACAGCAGCTCTCCAGGAGCAAGGCTGGGCTTCCTACTCCCACCAGGGCAGTGATGTCAGAAAGAAAGAAAGAGAGAAAGAAAGAAAGAAAGAAAGAGAGAGAAAGAAAGGATGAAGTACAAGAATTGAAGAATTCAAGGGCTGCCCAAGAAGACAAAATAAAGTATTTAACACATGATGTAAAGACCAGGCATTGGAAACCAAAAAGGGAAAAACAAGCTCAACATTTTTCAAGGTGGGAGACCTGAAGAAAATAGTCAAGACGCGGTCTGCCCTATGGCAGGATTCCAAAGGCAACATACTGAAACATACAGAACGCAACAAAAGAAGATGCAAAGAATCACCGTGCCGAAAATAACCGGTCAGTGTTCACCCGTTTCAAGAGGCAGCAGACGATCAAGATCCATTTCAGTGCAGACGTCCAAGCTGCACTGCCAACCCTGGCAGGAAACGAAGCGCTGGGGATCGACAGGACACCATTCTCACACCAGGTGAGGGCTGGCAGTGTTCACCCGCCTAGGCCAGGAAATGTACGGTGCACCACACTTATTCAACCAGACAACGAGCTCTAGGAAAAGCCACACCTTATGCCTCCACACGCACGTACACATGCAGAAGCTGGGGGATGGAACCCGGACGAATGTTTTTGAATTAACAGCGCTAGTAACGAATACTGAATGGATCCCAGGCTATCAAAACAGTGAACCCACCGACCTGTCTTGGAAGACGCACGGGGAGATGCTTCTTCCTGAGAAGCGCCCTGCGGGAGGGCATCGTGTTTGGGAAGGTGGAGGGTCAGCAGAAAGGGGCAAGACGCTGCACAGTGGACTGTCAGTGGCTTCCGCAGGCCAGCACGTGGCAGCGGGGAGCTGGCACAGGCCAGGCACTCTTTCCTTCTGCAGCATGAAGGCTTTCGCAGAAGCCCGCTGCACCGTCACCTCCTGGTCTCCTGACTCTGTTGCCTCCACTTCTCTTCTGCTGCTGCTGCTTCTTGCCATCTCTCACTGCCTTTGATGGCACAGCTCTGTCTCCTGGGTCACGGGGTTCTCAGTGCAGGGATCCTGGGCCCGGAGACACGTGCGCTGCTCCCATCTCCTCTTTCGTCTCTGGGATGGCTCATTTCAAGCTTTCGAGATGACAAAACTGAGTAATCCCCCCAGTTAGGGCGCCATGTATTTGATTGGCATAACTCCACCCCCACATATGTGCCAGCACCTTCTGTGCATTGTGAGCAAGCTGCCCGGACCCTCTGGCGGATCCCAAACATGTTCCCCTCTACAAAGACGATGGCCAGAAGGGCCACATTGAGAAACTCCCCGCACTGCAACAGCCAAAAACGTACAGGCAACAGACGGATCAGCTGAGGAGTTGACAAAGAAAAGTGGCAGAGAGCCACCGAGTGCATTACCTGGCAGCAATAAGGAGCGAAGTCTGAATACATACCATGTTGTGGATGGACGGGGGAAACATGCGAAACTAAAGGATCCAGCCTTACAGGGCCATAGAGTGATTGATTCCATTTACATGAAATGCCCAGAATAGGCAAATCTTTGGGGACAAAAAGCAGCCCGGTGGTTTCCAGATGCTGGGGGAGATGGGGCGTTGGCGGAGTAGCTGCTGAGAGGTCCCAGGGCTCGTTTCTGGTTCCGAAAAGGCTCTCCAGTCGACTGTGGCAGGGACTGTACAACTGTACAAAAATATGTGCTTGCATTGCCTACTTTAAATGGGTGACTTGTCGGACTTGTATGAATTTTTTAACTCCATAAATCCACTTAAAAGAGAAATGGCCCATAGTGACATTGCCTGCTTCCTGCGTCTCCAAGTCAGCAGTTTGTACCCTGGAGCAGGAGTCTCTTACTGAATGACCCTTTTCCTGCATCCCCTCTCTCTCCCAGGGCCCCCACCACCCCCAGCATAAAGACTAACATAGAGACCACTCCTGGAAACGATGCTGTAAAGTGAATTTCCAGTGGGGGGCGGCAGTTGGCTTGCTGATGGTTTTCATGTTGAAATCAGAGATGTTCCCCGATGTCGACATTCTCGCCACCCCTGGCATGCGAACACCAGGATTTTCTGAAGGGACGCCAGTGCTCAGTGGCGTCTAAAGTGCCCCCCCACTTCCTGCCGTTCCTACCTGAGCCATAAGGAGAAACCACACGAAGATACCAGGTCTCCTTCCGGTCTGGCTTCATGGTGCCTTAGCAGAAGGGCCACTATGTCTCACCACCAGGTGGCACTCGCTCCTCAAGCTTAAGGGCCACGCGGCAACCTCGAGAGCTGCCCGCTCATCCCGCTGGGCTGCACACTGCACCGAGGAGGGCTCTTTGGGAAGAGGACAGCATGGGAAGGAAAAGAAAGGTAGCAACTGTGCGGTGGAGGAAACCTGGCGAGTGCCCTCTGGCCAGGCCATCAAGGTGAACACCAACAGCGAACATGCTGACAGGCCAGGCCGTTGGGTGTCCTGAGGTGCTGTGGTGGGTCTAGAGTTTGACTGCAACCACAGGGTCAGGAACTCAAAACCACCGGCCACTCCAAAAGAGAAAAAGATCATCTGCATCCCCATATAAAGATTCACAGCCTGCTCTGCGTCAAAATCGACTCAGTGACAGTGAGGGGAGGGAGGGCTTGTCCTCCGAAATACACAGCACCCCAGCCAGTCATGGGAGAAAACGGCACTCAAGTCCCAACTCACAGCTTCTCCAGTGTCCCTCAGAATGACCCATTCATCAAAAACAGCCAAGGGCATCAAAAGCAAGAAGCACAGAGGCACCAGCTCTTAAAGGCCTAAATCTAAAACCTAGAGCTACAAACGTCACCTATGGAGAAAGGCGGGACTAGAGGACCCTCATACACGGCACAAACACACAGTCAAAAATCAGCCGGATTACTAGACTCTCCTAAAGATCAGATGCCCGCATGCATCAAGAGTTAAGAACGAGAGATGCACAGCCTGGGGGGGTGGGCAGTGGGATACATTGGCAATGGCACACTAGACAAGGGACTGACCTTAAATTTTATTGGAAATTTTAACACCTCAGCAAACCAAAGGCAAGTGCTCTGTGGCAGTCATGTGCTTATGCTAATTTCATGATTGAGATGTAGGGGGGGTGTTTGGCCTGTTCATCTGGAGATAGCCATTAAGTAGCCAATGAGGCCTCCATGTGGGCGTGGCTTTCTCCTGAGACTTCTGGGAAATCTTGTGCTATTTCCTTGGTAGAGATGAGAAGCTATCCTCCCCAGTTGTTGGGAGTTAGTCTCAGAGATGACAAATTACGGACAAGACAAGATGGCAGTGTCCAAGTTGCTGCAGGAGCCGGAGGAGAAGCCATGTGGCCGTCCTTGCCAGGGCGGAGTTGCTTCTGCCACCACTGGATGCTGTTGATGGACCCTGAGCCCTGGAAGCGAAGAGCCATGTGGAGACCCCTGCCAGCGCCGGGACTCTGCACCCACTGGCCTGAAACATCGTGAGTCAGAAGGAGACTTTATAGACTGGTATCGGGCATATGGGCTAATAACGGACTGATGACTTTGAACTGGACTGAGCTGGAATGCTTTCTTAATGTCCCATCCTATTGTATATAAACCATTCCCTTATATCCATATGCATGTCTATGAGTTTGTTTTTCTAGTCCACCCGGACTGACACATGCTCCAAGCGAAAACATGGGCAGACCTGGCCCGGCGTAGACAGCCCGGTGGCCAATGCACACGGGAAGAAATGCGTGAGGGCATGAGCCCCGAGAGAGAGGGAGGGAGGGAGATGAACAGGACAACCGCCCACTCTACAGTCCCCCCAGCAGTGCATGACGGTTCCGGTCGCTCCAGATCACAGCTAGCATTTGTAATCGGCCTTCTTTGTTAATGACATCATTTTACTGGGGGCTCTTTCAGCTCTCGCACAATCCATGCACACACCCACTATGTCAGTCGCATCTGTGTATAAGCTGCCATTGTCCTACCTGTCTTTTTGTTGGCCTTGCTACTGATCCCGGGAGAAGGCTTAGGGTCATGGGTCAACATCGGCTTGATCGATGGGATTAAGTTTTACTTGGGGGGTTAGGGTTTTTTTCTTCATTTATTAATGCTGGGGTGAGGGCATTTATTCACAGCAAAAGGACAGAGACTAGTGAAATGCCCCTCAGGGGCAGGATGGAACAGGACACCTTGGTCCATGCACACAGCCGAACACCAAGTGATGCGAAAGAGTCCCGATGCTGCTGTGATGAAGCTGGCGGACATTGTGCCGAGGGAAACGGGTCAAGTAGAAAAGCAGAAATACGACATGAGACATCTGTTCGAAGAACAGGTGCTCCTACTACAAGAAGCGTTCTTTGAGGGTTAGAAGGAGTGAGAAAGAAAAGAAGGTCATGGGCTATAAGTACACCAGTGTTCACTTGGATGAAGGGGAAGGCACTGGACGATCAGAGGGAGGCTGGGAAAAATGATGGTGGCAGGAAAAGACACTGAGGTTCTGTGAGAGTTAGGGGCAGCAGAGGCGATTACTGTTATACCTGACATCTTGGAACTATGGGTATCCGTGAGCAGACAAGACGGTGGGGAGAGAGTAGCATCCCCACGAGTCTAACTAGGTCTGGCAGGGGCTACCTGCACATCCATGAATGGGCTGGAGTCTCCATGGAGCACCGTGGTGAGAACTTCCGAGACATCATCTCAAACTTGGAGGGAGGGAGTCACTTGAGCTCAGGGGCTCAGCACATACTCCTGGGAACAGCAAGGCACTTAATCTAAGGCTGTTCACCAAGACCATGCTCGACGTCCTGTTTTAGAGTGGAGATTGAGGTCTGCAGAACTCACGCACAGTCAGCCACCTGAGGTGAAACTAGCATCAGTCTCCGCCCATATGGAGGGAGCAGAGCAATGAAAATCAAGGGGAAATAATTGGTTCAAACACCAGTCTCCAGAACCCCGAGGACAGAGAACTAGCTGGTGCCCAGCTACCACGGCCAACTGCTCTGAAAAGGGTCCCCTGGGGAAGTCTTGGACAGGGCGAGGGGAAGACGTGAAACAGAAATCAAACTCCTCAAAGAGACCAGGCTGGTTGATTGGATCAAAACTAACAGGACCCTCAAGACGGTGCGGCCCTGAGACACTCTTCAGGTCTGAGGTTAAACTCAGGACTACGGGAAAAGAATCAGCCATCTAGAATCAAAGGGTAGCATTGACCCAAGGACAGCGGGCAGGGAAAGGAGAAGAAATGGAAGTGGGGCACACCGAGAGGAAGTGGACTAAGCAACGGCCCTATACAATGGACGGGTGGAAATAAAATGTGTGTAAATGATTGAATATGAAACTGATGATCTGATCTGTAAGCCTTCACATAAATCACAGTAAGAAGTTGAAAAAAGCTAAATAATAGGGTAGCAGGCGGACATTGGGCCTCTACTCAACTACTCTCTCAACACAAGAACACCGTGTTCTAAAACCCTGGCATTCTGTGATGCTCACCTTCCCAACACGACCCCTGAAGACAAAATGAATGCATATGGTGTCCGGCTATCAAAAGAGACAGCATCTGGGATCTTAAAGGCTTGAAGATCAACAAGCGGCCATCTAGTTGAAAGGCAACAAAGTCCACATGGAAGAAGCACACCACCCTATGTGACTATGAGGTGTCTGGGGTTAGGTATCAGGCATCGGAAGACCCCAATCACATGGAAGCCACTGAAGGGGTACAGAGTAGAGACCTGTGTTAGGATTGATTAAAAAAAACAAATCCAGGGAGACACTCAGATACACGTTCAGAGAACTTCATATCAAAGAGCAATTAATTGTACATTAAGGAAACATCCCAGCCCAGTCCAGATCATATCTGTAAGTCCAATATTATCCCATATGCCAATATTAATCCACAAACTCCTCTTTAGAGTCACACAGCCATGCAAGCAGCCATGCACTGATGCTGAATGCAGGAAGATCACAGCCCCGTAGGTGGACAGTCTTGTGGATCCAGTGGTGATGGAAGCATCTCAGCGCTGGCGTGGGTCTCCATGTGGCTCCTTCAGCTCTAGGGCTTTGACTCTATCAGCTTAGGTCCATGTGGCTTGGCCACAGGAATGGCTCACAGGGAGTGTCCGTGTCCCACCTCCAGTGAGCGATTTATGTCCTTTGCGCCTCCAAATGAGGTCATCAACTGATTGACAGGCTAGCCTCCACCCCTTTGCAAGTTGACAGGAGATTATGTTTTGGCCACAAAACCCAAAGCCCGGCTGAGCCCCTGTGGCGTAAGTGGTTGAGTGCGGGAGTGCGGCCTGTGGGATTGGGGGTTCAAATCCAGCAGCAGCTCTCAGGAGCAGCACTGGGTAGCTCCCACGGATACCAGAGGCAGTGATGTCCCCCCCAAAAACTCAAAGCCCATAAGCAGACAACTGGAAATCCCTTCACAGAAGGATCACATGAAAGGGATGAGCCAGCCAGGGTGCAGTATAGCGTAGACGAAATACACAACGTTGCTCGAGTTCTTTAATGCTTCTTCCCCACAGCTATCATGACCCCAGTTCTACCTTACAAATCCAGCTAGACCAGAGCATGTACACCAGCAGAGATAAGAGCTTTCGACACAGGGACTCCAGGGCAGATAAACCACGCAGCAACAATGATAGGGATAGTACAGAGGAGAGGAAGGTGGGGGGAGGATGGGGAACCGATGACAATGATCAATGTATAACCGCACCACCACCATGATGGGAGACTAAAAACAAACGTGGGTGCAAGATATGAAAATAATAACTTATAAATTATCAAAGGTTCATGAGGGAGGGGGAGCAGAGAGAGAAGGAAAAAATGAGGAGCTGATACCAAGGGCTCAGGTAGAAAGCAAATGTTTTGAGAATGATGAGCTTAACAAATGTACAAATGGGCTTGACACAATGGATGGATGGATGGATGGTGATAAGAATTGTATGAGCCCCCAATACAATGATTTAAATACAAATACATCAATATTGACTCATTGATACCATAAAGTAAGATGTTATATAAGACACTGTTAAGAGAAACTACGTGTGGGGTGTGTGAAAACTCTCTGTACTATCTTTGCAATCACTCTGTAAATCTAAAGCTGTTCTAAAATTAAAAGCTTATTTTGAACAAATAAGTTCACTAGCTGCCTCTTTTGCCAAATTAAATGTGTGTGTGGTGTGTGTGTGTGTGTGTGTGTGTGACAAGAATTATTCCAAAACTGCTTTTCAAAAACCTCTTGTTCCCACGGCAGGCATGTTTTTAGACTGTTAGAAGACAGGAAAACAAAATCGGAGGCTTAGATTGAAGAGGGGACAAAGGGAGAGAAAACTGGCAATTTCCAAAGGAAGAATGAAGTCCCACACAGGCCCCATCCTTGCTATCACACGGACACTGGCTGCACCTGCGGTGAGAACAACAGAGAAAGGAACAGACAACTGCAGGTCACACTGACCGGCTCCTCTGTCCTGGGACGGGAAGAAGGGCTGGAGGGCGCAGTGCTAAGAGGAAATCTGGCAGGGTTAAGTCATCATCCAACCAACGGTCTCACTGAAAGGACATGGCAGGGCCCTAATTGACCTACAGTCCCCATAACTCAAAGAAACATTTGGTTTATTACTGCTACCAAAAGGCAAAAAACCTCACCCCAAACACACTGCAATTCTGACTCGCTGTGGCCCAATGTAGGGTTCCTGGGGCTATAAACCTATACAGAACCAGACAGCCTTTCTCTTTCTCCCACGCAGCGGCTGGTGGGTTTGAACCACTGACCTTGAGGTTAGTAGCCCACACCCAGCTCATAGCACCATCAGCGTTTCTTCCTAAGGAAAGCAGTCAGAATATACCGTATATACTCATGTGTACGCCGAGCTTTCCAGCATCTTTTGGGTTTGTTTGTTTGTTTGTTTGTTTGTTTTGGGCATCACTGCCCTCCAGCATCTTTTTAATGCAGTTTTTGTGGTAAAATTAGGTGTCTCGGCTGATATTCGACTCAGCTTATACTCAACTATATACGGTATATATTATGTGTGTGTGTATGTTGCCATAGCATTATTTTACCATTATTTCTTCTTGCTCTGTCAACAAATACATAAATGTTAAACTAACATTCTGGTTTGGTTTTGTTTTGGGCTTTTGGGGCATCACTGGCCTCTGGTGGTGGGAGTAGGAGTCCCAGCCTCGCTGCTGGATTTGAACCTCCACCCCAGTGGGCCGCAGTCCCGCGCACAACCACTACGCCACCGGGGTTCAGCCCTTAAATTAACATTCTATGAGAGAGCTCCAACACCTCGTGGGAAAATCCCATTCTCTTTGAATTCCTTTCCAGGAACTTTCTTAAGTCCTCCCCTCCCCCCATAGTGTTTGGATAAATAGGATTAGGTGGATTTTTAAAAAATAAATAAATAAATAAATAAAATAGCAAAATACAGTAGCAGAATGGATTATATGCCATGAAAGAAGCCCAGTCAACGCTTACCTAAGGCTCAAGTTCTCAAAGCTATATGGTTTACTCACCCTTTTTAGAGAGAAAACAAAACACAACAAAACACAATGAACACTTCTGTACTATAGCCCATAATCCAGGAGAAAGTGCAGCCCCCTGGAATGATCCAGTGCTCCCCAGGGGGCAGTATCACCCCGTTGGGAAGCATTGATGAAAAGAGCCCTAATCTCCGGAGTGCACTGGTTCGAGCTCTGAGAAGAGTCTGCAGAGGAGAAGCCCAGACCAGGCTGTAGGCAGCCCTCGACTTCTAAGCTTCACCCTTCCAAACGGGTGGTAAATGAGGACAAGCCACAACTAAACTCCACTGCAACAACCAAAGCGGGAAGCGGCCCATCCACTCGCCTCTGAGAAAGCTAGCGCGTTTTATAACAACTCAGAAACTAAATCCAAAAAAGTCAAAGATACGACACAGTGGCCACAGACGATGTGTTTTCCGTCACATTTTCTGGGTCAGGATGGTGTAGCACGTACCGCAGAGTTTACTTGGGGCCTCCCGCCAGCGGACATTTCCCCACAGAGACGATGCCAGAAGAGTATTAAGCTGTCATGACTTACTACCTACGGGAATGAGATGAGTGGGCTGGGATTCTTCCAGTTTGTTCCTCAACCAGTCGAAATCCTGGTATCTTCGACGAACAGAATATTCTGGCAGGTCAAACTCCACCCGAGTACTCTGTAAATAAGAAGAAAATGGAAAAGCAATCTGAGTAACCGATCTTGGCTGAAGAGAAGGGAAAAAGCGCTCCCAGAATAACCACAACTATGCAAAAGACACTTTCCACCAATTAGACCAGCCAAACGGCTGTGTCTACCAACGCAGAAAGAGGCGTGCTGGCACTGGGCTCAGTCACACACTCTTATGGTGCAGGACGTCCCAGCGAGGTTTCCGACCACCAAGACGCCCCCGTCGCCGGCCTCTCTGAAGCTTGGTCTCCTCATCTATAACAGGAGTTGGAGACGTCTCAAAGGGCCTCACTGTGCCCTAACAAGATACTCCTCAAAGCAGGCGAGAGATTTCTCATTTACTATGCTTCTCCCCCCAATATCAATTTCATAAATTGAGGCGCATTTCCATTGAAATCAATATTTCATCACTAAAAAAGGCAGCAAAATGAGAAATAAGTTGGTTTTTGTCTCAATCCATCTTACTTTTAGAGGCCTGGTTGGTGGGTTTGCTTCATGCTCTTTTCAGTCAGGACCAGGTGGTGTCGGGCATAGTTGTGGGATAGAAAAAGACTTCCCCAGCTTTGTTTCCCCCAAGATATGCCTAGAGATATCCTCCCTGAAGGCATCAGCCGTCCAGAGCCATCAGATTGCTGTCTGGTCCACCGCAGGTGGGGCTCACACCTTACTGATAAGGATAGTAATTGTTTCCATGGAGAGCCACTGGAGCGGTCAAACCTGCTCAGTGACCTCCACGCTTAGGCTGCCATCCCGACTCCAGGACCCACTCATCTTGTCACAGGTGTATCCCCATCCAGTCTCACCCCTTCCTATTGCGTGTGCATCCCTAGATCACCCTCCTCCCATGACTGTGTTACCTATAATACACCCCCTTCCTGCGAGTATGTCTTTACCTGTAATCAGGGGCTTTGTACTCCCCCAAACATATCTAAGCCTTTGCTAGAAATAAATCCCTCTCCCCCCCCCCAACCCTTCCCACCTCCCACGTCCACACGTACCGCCAAGCAAGGCTGAGGTGAGCATGCTACATGAAATGTGTCTGTCTCCTTCATTTGACTGTCTCTCCTGTCTCTTTTACTCTCTGACTGTAATCTCGATATAGCATCCCTGTTCAATTGTGCCTGCCGGGCCTCTGATGGTTTGTTAGGGGCTGGCTACCCCGACACAGAGGGGTTACTCAGTGGGCTGCTGGCCAGCCCCAGTGGTCGCAAGGTTAGCAGTTTGAACCCCCACAGCATGCACTCCTGGGGCGAGAGATAAGGCCTCTACTCCTGTACGCAGCTCCAGTCTCAGAAACCTGCTCTGCGTCAGACCCAACTTGGTAGCAGTAAGTTTGAGGTTTTTAAAAATCCATTTGTTCGGGTTATACATATTTTAATAAAGAAATAATATATTTAATAGTCACAGTTCCTCAAGGGGGGGACACACAATCAACATATTGTTTTGAGCTTTTCGTATTTTTTTACGTGCAAAGCTACTCACCGACTCATATTTTCTCCATTTTTTTAATACATCCTGGACATCTTTCTATGTTGGTATGCTCGGTTCTAAATCCCTCTCTATATTGAGGATTTGGTTAATGATGGGGTACTCATTCAAGGTATATAAACTATTACAGGGACTAGCTATGCCATAATTAAACCAAACCCTTGCTTAAGTTGTTTCTAATGTTGCACAAACAGTACTACAGTAAATATCACCCTGCGTCTTTGTACTTATCTTTGTACTTCTCTGGTAATTCTCTTGGCTGCCCGATGACAGAAAAGCTGAAGGAAACCGTACACCTCCTGCTTACTGACAAAATACTTGCAGGACCCCCGCGTTCTGACCACAGAGCCTTGTCAACACTGCCTGTCTGTGATGAGAGGATTAAGTAAAAGCACTGCATTTTCCTTGTAGCTTTGTTTCTTCGATGATTCTTAGGGCGGCATGAACATCCTTGCAAATGTTTGCTGGCGCATATTTTTCCTCTCTTGTGCCTTCTTAAAAAATCGTCAGCGGGGAGGGGGTCTGAGCCCTGGTGGCGTAGTGGTTGTGCACGGGACTGCGGCCCACTGGGATGGAGATTCAATTCCAGCAGTGGCTCCACAGGAGCACCATCAGAGGGCAGTGATGCCCCCCCCCCCCCCCCCCCCAAAAAAAAAAACACAAAAATTGTCAGCCGGATCTTGCCATTTAGGAAAGTCATTTGCCTCCCACCTCAATTCCAGGTGGTTCTTCTGGTACAGGGGAGTTAACTGCTTTGCACACCCCACCCCCGTGTAGACCCTGCTTTGGGACAGTCACAGGATGGTCACCCCTGGGACAAGCTTATGTAGACTCATCTGCGTCCTTCTCTGCTGCACTGACGATTCTTTATATTTTTGCATTTGTCTCTAAGCCCTGCCAGACTAATTCCAAGAATCTCCTTTTGAAACAATGACCATCCACAGCAGCGGTTCTCAACCTGTGGGTCTCCACCTTTGGGGATCGAATGCCCCTTCCGCAGGGATCGTTGGATTCCTAGCAGTAGCAAAATGACAGGGATGAAGTAAAAACGAAAATAATGTTACGGTTGGGAGTCCGCACTGTATGAGTGAGAACTGTATCAAGGGCCAGGCATCAGGAAGGTTGGGAACTGCGGGCGACAGGAAGCTTCTTGACAATGGTAGCAAAGGCATGCCCATCAGGATATTCATGGCGGCCTTCTTTGAAACAGCGAAGAATGTCAAGCAGCCTGAACCCCTAACAGTAAGGACCTGTCAGAAATGACAGCGTGTTTATTCTACGGTGATCACCATCGGATCTACAAGGTGTTGGAATACCAACATTACCCCACTACAACTTCGAGGGAAAACAGCAGGATGCAAGATTAATTGTACACACATTACAAATGTGCTTGCCGCAATGGATGGATGGATGGAGATGAGAGCTGCACGAGCCGCCAATAAAGTGAAAAAAAAAATCTGGGGAAAAAAAGAAAGTAAATGCCTAGAAAAGAATAATGGCAACATATGTACACAAATGCTTCATACAATTGATATGTGAATTGCTATGAGAGTTGTAAGAACCCCCAATCAAGTGATCTTTTCATTTTAAAAATTGTATATACATTATAATTTCTTTTACATTTAGAATCTGGATATGAAAACTGGAAGAGGGCTGAGCCCCAATGGCGTAGTGGTTGTGCGCGGGACTGCGGCCCCCTGGGATGGAGGTTCAATTCCAGCTCACAGGAGAAAAGGCTGGGCCTCCTACTCCCACCACCAGGGGCAGTGATGCCCAAAACCAAAACAAAACAAAAAAACTGGAAGAAATAAATCAGAGGTGATTGCAATAATCATTGTCTTCTTTATACTCACTATTATTTCCAATTTTTAAAATTTTTATTAGATCATTTTATTGGAAGCTCTTATAGCTCTTACAACAATCCACACATTAATTGCAAAACATTCTTTCTACCTGATACCTTGGTATCAGCCCCTCTTTTTCCCCCCTCCCTCACCCTCTTTTGTGAACCCTTGATAATTTATCAATTATTTTCATTTTCATATTTTACACCATCTGCTATCTCCCTTCACCCATGATTCCATTGTTCATACCCCTGGTTAGGAGGGTTGTATGTTAATCATTGCAATCAATTCCTCCTTTCTATTTCCAAATTTTCTATCATTTTCACATAGCAGTTTCATAGTCTCTCTCTCACGCGCGCACACACACACACAAATTGTCATTAAAAAGTTCCTTTGGGAGCCCCCAATAAAATGATCTCTTAAAAAATGGGGGAGGAGGAAAGAGGAGCTTATACTAAGAGCTTAAGTAGAAAATATCTAGGCTGAGCCCCGGTGGCGTAGTGGTTGTGCGCGGGACTGCGACCCACTGGGATGGAGGTTCAATTCCCGCTCACAGGAGCAAAGGCTGGGCCTCCTACTCCCACCACCAGGGCAGTGATGCCTAAAAAAATAAAAAAAGAAAAAAGAAAATATCTGGAAATGAAGATGGCAACATGTATACAAATATGCTTGATACAAATGATGCATGGAATGTTATAAGGGCTGTAAGAGCCCCTAATAAAATAATTGAAAAAAATTCCTTTGGAAACCCAAGGGATTTAATACAGCACTATAAGTTTATTTGATGTCTTGGAAAGCAGAAAGGTAAAAATCATCATGAAATAAGAATGCTCACTCTCTTGGAATCCGAGTTTATTTTACTACAACGTTCTAAAAAGATACAGAGATACATAAATATGATCAAATGACATAAACTATAAGGAGGTGAGAAAGACAAAGAAGAAATAAAGAGCTGCAGAAGCTGCAGAGGTAAGAGCCAGGAACGAGGCTTGCAAACCCAGGCTGGAGTGCTGAGCACCGCTGGCCCTGGTCCAGACAGCACTGCCCACTTCCAGCGCGAAACCCGGCCTCACAGTGTTCCTAAAATGCACAGGCCACTAAAACCCCACCCTGAATCTGCAGTCAACTATTTCCTCCGAATATTTGCGGCGAGCTGCTAGCCACGAAGTCAGCTTTCTGAGCCCATCCTTTGCTCCCAAGGTGGGGCTGTCTGCTCTTGTAAAGAGTTCATTTTTAAGGAGCCTGATGGTACAGTGAGTTAGGCATCACGCTGCCAACCTCAAGGTCAGCAGTTCGACCCCACCAGCTGCTCATAAGGAGAACGAGGAGGCTTCCTGCCCCCTTGGAGAGCTACAGCTTTGGAAGCCCAAAGAGGCAGATGTTCTCAGTCCTACGGGAACACGGTGGGTCAGAACCGGTGGGATGTCTGTGAGTTGGGAGTTTTAACTTAGAATGAAGAAGAAGACGATAGTATATTTGCTTTCTCACATTTGTGGTAAATAAAATAACGAGAAGCACACATCCACCCTAACCAATGCCTCCTCCTTTCCAGACTCATGCACTCCATATGTACTTTTCAGCCTGTCATGACAAAGTCCCTGCACACCGTCTTTAATTCACGACCGTCACCTTAACCCCTTCCATACCAATAGCCTCAATGCCTCTCACCCAGCTTCAGCAAAAATGTAAGCATCCCTTCTTACTGGGCACGTGAGCACAGAGTGACACACAATAAATTCAGATCGACAACAGGGCCCCCAACACTGCCAACCAATCTCCTGATACCGCCTTAATCCGCTATGTGTGGCATTTTTCACACCCTTCACAATGCTTGCTCCGTAACCCTCCAGACCCCTTGGAAGCTCCCTCCTAACGCTCGCTAGAAAGAAGACTTTGCCATCTGTTTACAGAAATCTGCAATTATCAGCAAAGAGCTCCTTAATTTCCCGCCACAAAACTTACGCACTTTTTACCCACACTTTCTCCTCCCAAGCCAGTGGAAAAGGTGCCCCTCCTCTATCTCCATCTCTCCTTGGATGTGACCTTCCCTCCCACCCCCACCCCACCCCCGTCTCATCAGTCTTCACTCGTCTATCTCCAACCTAAAGTCACCTCTCTGGAAACTCTCCGCTTGACACAGACATGCTCAATTCCCTTCCGTTCTGACAAACCAACAACCCTCCCCCACGTCCGGGCCCCGCTCTCAGCCACTCTCTCTATCCTTGTCTATCAGCACATGCCTTCTCTTCCTGACCTCCTGCCCGCCCTCACCGACTGCACACTGCCTCCTGCACTCCCACCAACCAAACTGCGCTCACCACCATCGCCGTCCATAGCCTATCACGAAGTCCAACGTTAACCTGGAATTATGACTTGACCTCTGGGCAGCATCTGGATTTCGCACGCGGGGCGCCTGACAGGGGGTGGGATGGGAGGAGGCTGGCCTGGAGGAGCGGCCACCCACCCGGGGCTTGGAACTCCTGCTCTTTGGACGACAGCATCATTAGTAAGGCGTGAACTCTGGGATCGGACAGACTTGGGCTCAAGTCTCAGCTCCAGCACATAGTACAGTTTTATGGTTTTGAGCAACTTTAGTTTCTCAGTGCTGTATATTCCAGTTTTAATTAAGAACCACCACAGTGGGCTGAGCCCCTGGGTTGGAGGTTCGATTCCAGCAATGGGGCTGGGCCTCCTACTCCCACCACCAGAGAGCAGTGATGCCCAAAAACAAACAAAGAACCGCCACAGTATCGACTTCACTGAGTGTGGGGATTTAACTGGCAGCAAACTGAAGACACTTGGCTCATCCGTACAGCGAACACCACTGTGGTCAGCCAGGTGATGGTGTAAGTGTGTGCGTCCTGGTCCTGGTGGTGGCATGGCAAGTTCCTAACTGGGTCCTTCTAGACCCGGGGAGGGCCTCGGACTGCACTGTAAATCCTATGTAAATCTATGCCTGTGGTTACTATTCCGTTGGGGAGCCAGCTGCCTGTTGCATCAAGAGGCAGAAATCGGGTGGGAGATAGCTTGAGGGACACCCTACTAGTGGATGTGCACTGGCCTCCGGTCAACAGCCAATACACTCGAGCTTTGGCGAAGTCCTCCCAGGGCCCGTCCTGCCCTGTCCTACAGGGTCACCAGGGGTCAGAATGGACTCGATGGTGCGGACTTTGTTATTTTGCTTTGGGGCCAAGTTTGTCCTCTTGCTGTGGATCCTAGTAGGTTCCTCTTCATCTGATCTCAGTCTGGTTCTTGGAGCTTGAACCAGCGGCTTCCCAGTGTTGTAGTGTAACCTGCCGTCTGACCTGCCCCTCCAGCCCATCAGTGGACGAAAGTCGGAATCCACTCTCTGTGCCAGTGGTAACAGGAGACACGTGTGCACCAGGCACGCCGGCAGAGGGCACAAGAGAAGCACGCTGAGAAAGGGCAAGGCGGTCATTCAAACCCCAAACACAAGCCGGGAAACACCACATGTCTGCAGACAAAAGTGACCGTGTAAGCCACGCGCAGAAGGATCCATTCCTCCGAGCTTAAAAAGAGTCAAGTGAGACAGGTGGAAAGGACATGCGGAAAGCCCTACTAGGCTACTGGGAAGTCGGGGGAAAAGTCAGACGCCAATATTGAAATTTAAGTTCTTTATATGTGTTACATATCAGTAATTATTCATATTGTATATTAATAATATATAGTAACCATTTAATTGGGGGCTCTTAAAGCTCCTATAACATTCCATCCATTCATTGTATCAAGCATATTTGTACATACATTGCTATCGTCATTTTCTTTCAAAACATTTTCTTTCTACATGAGTCCTTGGTATCAGCTCATTCCCCATTCTCTCCTTCATGAATCCTTAATAATTTTTTTTCATGTCTTACACTGATCACTGTCTCCCTTCACCCACTTTTCTGTTGTCCATCCCCCTGGGAGAGCATTATATGTAGACCATTGTGATTGGTTCCCCCTCCTTCCCCCTCCCTCCTCCTTACCCTTCTGGTATGGGTACTCTCATATTGGTCCAGAGAGGCTTGAAGAATTTTTTTTATTGCAATACTTTCATTCAGCAAAGGGCAATGAACAAAATTTGGGTGGATTTTTCTCTGTGCTTTTCTTCTCAAAGAATTTAAAGTCATACAGAATCTACTAAGCTGATGATATGTAGATATCTCCCCTACAATAAAAAAGCCAAAAGGGGGCTGAGCCCCGGTGGTGTAAGTGGTTGAGTGCAGGACTGTGGCCCGCGGGCTTGGCGGTTCAAATCCAGTGGCGGCTCTCAGGAGCAGCACTGGGTAGCGCCCACGACCACCAGAGGGCATGATGTCCCCCCCCCCCAAAAAAAGCCAAAAGGCACAAAGAAGACAAGAGTTGTTCACAGATGCTTCTCTTATATTATCCACAAAGGCACCTTCCAAAAGTATGTGTTGTGACTACTTTACTCTGTGGTTTAGGTGTGTATTAAAAAAATAAATAAATAACAAGAAACAGAATGACTTCTTGGTTAAATTCTTGATTCAAATATATAAAGTGATCATGTAAAGCTGCCCTCTGAGAAAGTACCTCTTCCACTTCTAAGTGGGTGATTTGCTGGGTGTGATCTTTGTCCTCCAAGGAAAGTCTGCCAATGAGCAGAGACATTTTTGGTTATCATCACTCTGGAGGAGATGGCACTGGCATCTAGATGGGTAGCAGCAGGAATACGCAGGTAAACTTCCTGCAAGAAGCCAGCCCCAGACAAAGAGAATAGCTGCATCCAAACTGCCAGCCCTGCTATGGTAGGGAAACTGCTCTGGATCTAAAACTTCAGGATTGTTTTAAACACTTAAAAATCATTTCCGTGCGGCTGAGCCCCAGTGGCATAGTGGTTGTGCGTGGGACTGTGGCCCACTGGGTTGGAGGTTCAAATCCAGCAGCAAGGCTGGGCCTCCCACCACCAGAAGGCAGTGATGACCCCCAAACAAAAAAACAAAACAAAACAAAAAAATCATTTCCATGCATGGGTTTGGATGTATGGCAGGTCCGATCCCATGGACCTCTCACAGTATCCCATGCCACAGCAAACCGTGACCCCGAACCAGCGCCTGGCTTTACCCTGTAGGCTTCAGGCACAGAAGTGGGTTGCACAGTGGGGGAAAAAAGTTATTTTCAAAAGCAATATAGAGGAGGTACATGTGTGTTAGAAAAATTGTAAGAAGAATTTTAGGTGTGCATTTTAAAATATGGGTTATATAGTCCGACATATTTAGGACTATATGTTAAGACTCCTGGTTACAAGTTTTGTCACTCTGAATAAGTTAACTTAAACTTTCTGCCTCATTTTCTCACCTGCAAATTATGACTAAGAGATATACTCCTTGGGGTTACTATGAAAATGTATCCATTAAGTCCTAGTGCCCTACCCAACCTTCTGCCTAGTACACAAGAGAAAGTCAGTGAGTCTTAGGGCTCATTCCTTTTTTAGGTGAGCTTCCAATGTTGGTGAAATTTTGAATGACAAGATAGTAGAATTTTCCTACCAACATTCTGAAGCCCCCTCCTAGTCCTTCACCTACTGCCATCAACTCCAAGGAGGTGGCTGTGGGTTGATGCAGTGATTCCTAAGAGTAATAATGTGAGATGAAACATCTAATCTAGTATCACGCTAGGAAATAAGTGCTTACGAAGATTAAATGCTTTATCTGAAAGATTTCCGTCACTTTCCCCCCTTTTAAAGATGAATCAGAATTGACTCAATGGCAGTGAGTTTAGTAGGATTTTGTTTGTTTATGAGACCTTTAAACACACCTGCTTGCTCAAAGAGTCACATTCCCAATCTTCAAGTACCTTAACAACTAACCAAGGATGAACAGCACTGTAAAAAGGGAGGGTCAGGGCTGCGGGAGGAAAGGCCAACCCTCCACGCCCGGGCAGAGGAAAACGGAGGACCTACTTTGGTGGTGATTCGATATGTGATGTAGGTCTCCATCGTGCACACATGCTTCTTGGGATCGTCCACTGTGACGAAGAGATCTCTGGTCTCCCCGTCAATGTCATCATCAAGTTGCAGTCTGTTGAGAAGGGAAGACGAAGAAGCTGGACTTGAAGTGCCTGCTGGAGTCCCGCCATTCGGTAAAATGAGATCCTAAAAATAATAGTAATAAAATAGCTATCTTAAAAACTAATGAAAACACACATCGAGAGAGTATAAGTAAGTGAGGCTTAAGTAACCAAACCGAGCAGCATTTTTTTTGGGGGGGGGGCGACATCACTGCTCTCTGGTGGTGGGAGTAGGAGGTCCAGCCCCACTGCTGGAATTGAACCTCCGTCCCAGTGGGCCGCAGTCCCGCGCACAACCACTACGCCACCGGGGCTCAGCCCCCGAGCAGCATTTTTTAAATACATAAATGAACCAAGCAGTATATATGCTGGCTTCACAAATTGGAGTCTCTCTTTACCACTCTTGAGTGAACATGTCTTTTATGATCACGAGAAAACTATCACAGGGCGGCCATACCAAACTCATGTCAAGTCATCCTCCAGCAAGCACTGGAGGAAGAGAAGAAATCGTTTCTGGAGAGGCAGAAAATGTGCTCTCTTTCACCATCCTCAGAACCTGACGGCAAAAGAACTCAGGGAGCACACCGCACGGGAGCACACCGCACGCTAGTCCTCCACATGTGCGAGATCACCACCAGGTGAACAGCAAAGGGAGAAACAAGTCAGCCCTCGCATCACAGAGACAAGTGTCACAGAAGTTGCTATCACTCTGATAGAAGTTTATATCGGGGCTTTGAATGGGTTTGTTCCAATTAGACATCTTGCTGACAAGTTACACCTCCCCCAGATGTAATGATTCAGAAGCTATATTGAAACAAGATCCCCAAATGACCATTTTATATATGTGTATATATACTCAAACTTACACCCAATTACTAAGGGACTGTGATCACCAATGCACTCATGACAGTAGATACCTCTTCTCCCTTCTGCTTCTCAGCTATGGGTCCGACTGCACCGTAGCTCCAGGAACCCGGAAACTGAGAAGTCAGCTCCTTGGTCTGGGATGGACGGACTACAGAAGCTTCCACAGCACTATCTGGCCAATCTGACTGCTTGCTCAACAGCAAGCAACGTTCAAACCCGCCCCCCACCCCAAGCAAACCGTCCTCAAGCTAATGCTGATTCACAGCAACCTCCCTGGGGCCTTCTGAGACTGGAACTGTGTACGGGAGTAGGAAGTGTAGTCTTTCTCCCTCAGAGCTGCGGGCGTTTTGAACTGCCGACCCTATAGATGACAGCCCAATGCATAGCCACTACACCACCAGGGCTCCACCATCATCCCAGTGCTGGGATACATGAGAGGGCGTTACCTTCTCTGCAACTCAGATAGCCATTGTGTCTTCATTGCGTCAATAAATATTTTCAACTGACCTTAGAAAGACGCCATTTTAAACTTTTTCACCACAACAGCTCATTGGGCCTACCAATAGCTCTATCAGAGGCTAATCAATGCACAACGGGATGGAATCAAGATCTTTAAATCGGACAAGCCATCAGCTCAGACTGCTGCACTCCACAGTCTCGCCTGAAGTGATCATAACAGGTTTCTCATCATTTCCCAAGTACACCCTTCGCACTAGTTCCCAGAACACACCATGCTGCATCACGGACTTCGTATATGCTTAGAAAGTTCCTCCTGGAAACAGGTCTATGTGCATATATTTATATGTTAAGAATCAAGATAGTAGGGCTGAGCCCCGGTGGCGGAGTGGTTGTGCGCGGGACTGCGGCCCACTGGGACGAGGTTCAATTCCAGCAGTGGGGCTGGGCCTCTTACTCCCACCACCGGAGAGCAGTGATGCCCCCCCCCAAAAAAAAATCAAGATAGTAGATGGACCTTAAGCCTCTACTCAAGTACTTTATCAATGCAAGAACACTTTGTGCAATAACTTTGATTCTATGATGCTCACCTTTCAGACACAATAGCTGAAGACAAAATAGATGCGTGGCAAATGTGGTGAAGAAAGCTGATGATGCCCGGCTATTAAAAATGATGGCATCTGGGATCTTAAACGCTTGAAGACAAATAGTCATCTAGCTGAGAAGCAAGAAAGCCCACATGGAAGAAGCACACCAGCCTGTGTGATTGTGAGGAGTCGATGGGATCAGGTATCAGGCATCAAAGATCCAGAACAAAAAATCTTATCAATGTGAATGCAGAGTGGAGACCCAAGGCCCATCTGTAGACAATTAGATATCCCCTTAAAGGTCATAAGGAAGAGATGAGCCAGTCAAGGTGAAGTATAGCACCAATGAAGCACAACGTTCCTCTGGTTCTTTAATGCTTCCTCCTCTTCACTATCATGATCCCAATTCCCCCTCAAAAATTTGGCTAGACCAGAGCATGTGCATGGGTACAGATAAGACCTAGAAACACAGAGAATCTAGGACAGATAATCCTTCAGGACCAATAATGGGAAGAGTGATAGCAGGAGGGTAAGAATAAGGTGTGTGTGTGTGTGTGTGTGTGTAGGGGATGGGGGGGGCTGGGGGGAGGGGGAAGGGTACTGATCACAATGATCTACATATAACCCCCTCCCTGGGGGACAGACAACAGAAAAGTGGGTGAAGGGAGATATTGGTCAGTGAGACATGAAAAATAATAGTAAGTTTATACATTATCAAGGACCCATGAGGGAGGGAGGGAGGGAAGGAAGGAGGGAGGAAAATGAGCAGCTGAGACCAAAAACTCAAGTAGAAAGAAATTGTTTTGAAAATGATGGTAGCAAATGTACTTAACACAAGGGATAGATGGATATAAGAACTGTATGAGCCCCCAATAAAATGACTTTTTAAAAAAAGCTCCCCCCTCTCCTTTTTCATATAGCAATCTCCAAACAACTTAAAGGACCCTGCTCAGAGCGCCATCCTCCCCAAAGTCTTCCTTGAACCTACACCTGACAAAACTATTCACACCTTTCTGTGCCCTCTGAAAACAATGCAACAATGACCCTAGCTTCAATCATTTGTTTACATGTATATCTTACCCATGGGCTTTGTGAGCCCCCGGGGACTAGGACTGTGTCATTTCTCTTTGTGCACACGTGTGTTGTGTGAGTGTGTAATTATCTGCCAATCTGTCCCCAGTTCTGGGAATGACTCCAAGCCAACTCTTCTAGCCTGTGCTCTGGGGAGTTCGGCCAATAGCCTTCCAGGAACAGCTCTGCACAGAGGTTCAATATGTCTCGGCCCAGCAGTGTGAAGTTACATCCTCCTCCAATCAGTTCCTGGGGCTCAGAGGGGGAAAGAGTCTGTCAGCCTCATCTGGGCACACAGTCATAGTGAGGGAAATCACCCCAGGCTGCTTCTAGGGGCATCGTGGAATATTAGTGAGCATGGCATTCACCCCACAAGCTACAAGTGCCCGTCCTTTTCATAAGCTAGCACATCAGAGGCCCTTCGAAATGTCTGTGCACAAGGCGTCCCTGTTCTTCCCCAAGGGCACCTCATGACGACCTTGTGAGGAGAGGGGGCCAAATACCCAAATACAGTCTCTCTACTCAACATATCCCAACTAGTACGAAGGGCTTCCAGGTCCTCGTCCAGGGGTGAAGGAGGTGTGTGTGTGTGTGTGTGTGTGTGTGTGTGTGACAGACAGACAGAGAGAGAGAGAGAGACTCATCCCCCACCCCATCTCAATTCTCTAGAAATAAACCCTTTGGGGTAAACACAAAAATTTTGCTTTCACTGTCAGTCAGAGCAAGCTAACCTTCCCCACTCTGGTCTTAAAATACAAGCTATTCCTGCAAGGATTCCCTCCCAACGTGCTCCCCACGAGGAACAGGCGTGAGTGCTCCAGGACCCTCCGGGAGTGGACAGGGCTGCAGCTCTAGTGGCCTGGCTCCCCTCCAGCAGCGGGCTCTGCTGTGCCAAGAGTTCGGAGAGTCGGAGCAGAAACTAGGTGGAGGCAGCACTTGCCTGACCACAGAGGCTAATGCCAGGGCATTCCTTGACTTGGCTCCAAAGCCTCCTCCTGCTGTACTCAGGCTGCCTGGGGAGTGTGCTCTCCCCCCGCCTGCCAGAGGGTTCCTCTCACAGCGCACTGATCTCCCCCTGCCCTGTCATCACACCCCTGCCCGGCCCGGCAGTCGGCCCTCACCACGTGCTCCTCCATTTACGCCCCTCCAACTTCACTGCCCTTCCCTCTGGCCCCTGAACTGGCCAGGTGCATCTCAGCCTCAACTCCCTCCACCAGGAAGGTGTCTCCTTCCTCCCGGTCTGCTATGGGAGACCCCATGACCCCCACTCAGAATCTGAAAATACCCACATACCCCACCCCCACCCCCGCCTGTCTTCATCTCTACCCCAGCTTTATATTCCACTCAGCACTGAGTACGGCCTGAACATTTATTCTTACGTAGTTGCTGGCTGACTGCTTTCTGACGCCCCTCTAGACTAGAGACTCCATGCAGGTGGGGACCCTCTCTCGTGTACCCCCCGATCCGCGAGAGGCTGACCGTGTGGCACTGCTCGACTGCCCTGAGCCCCTGAAATGGGTGTCACCTTGCTGGGCCGTGAGTCTGGCTGACTATTCTGTACTGAGGATGGGGCAGCTGCACGAAGGCGACGGGTGTAGGTAAGATGCAGCACTCATCAATCGGATCCACACAAGCCAAGGCTTCTCCACCTTCTTCAGCCCGCCAGCGTTGCATACAGTGCCCCCCCCGCCCCCACCACCACAGGATTATTTGGGTTGCTGCTTCATCACTGTCATTTTACTACTGTTATGAATCGGGACACCCCAGTGAAAGGGTTGTTTGATCCCAAAGGGGTCGTGGTCCACGGACTCAGAGCCACTGATGTAAGGGGAGTTTCTCTGGGGCAAGGCCTGAACCACCTTCCATCTTACACCAGATACAAGAATCGAGAAGCAGCCGAGAATGGGTACCTGCCAGGAAAAAAGAGGGGCCTGGAGTGGGGCCAGATCTGGGGGACACTGATGGGGAGACACAGCAAGCTATCCAAAGAGTGCTAGGCCAACAGATGAGAAAGAAGACCAGGACCTTCCCCCGGAGCCCCCACGAGAGAAGGCCTGCCCTTAGCCTGGGTGTCCTGAATTCAGACCTGTAGCCCTGTAGCCGCTCAGACCGAGAGGGACCGCGTGGCCCGCTTGCGGGATTTCCGTGGTAGGAGGCCCAGCCTTTGCTCCTGTGAGCGGGAATTGAACCTCCATCCCAGTGGGCCGCAGTCCCGCGCACAACCACTACGCCACCGGGGCTCAGCCCTCCTTGCAGGGTTCTTTACCTCGATGCCCTCCTTTGCCAATGAAGGAAATGGGTGTCATGGGATCAGACTGGTCAACATGCGGAAGCACTTGAGGCAGTACCTGGACGGGGGAGACTGACTCATTATGAACACACACTGAGAAATTAAAAGTGACGTTGGCTCGGCTGCGTGGCTCATGGACTGCAGGGCTCAGTTCACCAGAACAGCACGGGCTGCCATGAACAGCCGGCCCCGAGAGTCCCTCAGGGCAGCGGAGGAAGCGCCAGCAGTCGCTGAAAGAGTTAAAAAAGAAAAAGTACACACACACACAAAAAAGTACACACTTGAGAGGTGACAGCACTACATGGCCTCCAAATACCAATTTTTGCCATTTAGATTTTTTGTTACAAGAGCCTTTCACCCCCTCCCCCCCTTTTTAAATGTAATTACAGAGACAGATACAAAAATGGACTGTTTCAGGGAAGTCTGGTGCGAAGGCCAACCTTAAATTAGCATAAATCACCAGCAAAATTTTATATCAGATTAAACATATGCTTTATGAAAAGAAATCCATGTGGATTTCGGGGGAGGGGGCAATAAGCCATGTTAAAGTAATCTAATTTCTTTCTTTCTTTGTTAATGCTATTATGGGCATGTGGACAACATAAGTCTCTAGTTTCAGACGAGCATGTCAAAGCTTGAGAGCCAGCAGTTACGGGGGCGAAGAAAACCAGAAACTCACTCACTGCCAGCAAGTCCTTTCTGACTCATACTGGTCCTAGAGGGCAAGGTGGAACTGCCCCGAGTGTCCCAGGCTGGAACTCTTTATCGGAGTAGAAAGCTTCGTCTTTCTCTCAAGGCCCTCCTGGTGGATTTGAACTGCTGATGTTGTGGTGAGCAGCCCACCACATAACCCACTAAGCCACGAGGGCTCCTCTACAGAGGTGAAGACGGGTACTCCCCATGCCTGGCTAGCCTTCCTTCACCTCCTTGGTTCGAGGCACACAGAAGATGCTTGGTGAGGGTGCATGTCCTACACAAGCTGAAGGGAATACACTTGACTGCTGCAATGTCACACCGAGGCCTGATTCAAAGAATAAATTCTAATGGGCATTTTTTTAAAATCTGCTTCAAAGATGTTCAAGACCGCAAAGAAGGTGACGATCAGGAAAAATCCCCAAGGCTCATTAAGCAGGAAATGATGTCTACATTAAAAAGACAGTCATTGAAAAACCAAAAATATAAACTTCTAAATAACCCCTGTGAATTAACCATAAGCTTTTGTTTTCTTCCTCATCCCACATACCCCCCCACCCCCACCGCAGATATTAATTTGAAACAACCGAGAGAATGGGAAGAGAGAAAAAATGTGAACAAAGGAAGAGGAGGAAACAGTGGAAATAGTGACAGGAGTTGTAAGTCCGTATTGGAAATGAAGAAATCTGTTTTTTTTCTTATAGGGGGGTTTGGGCATATCGCAGCACTCAGGCATCCTGCAAAGTAGGCGGGTCACCTTAGGGGCAACCTTTACCTGCTCAAAAATTCATCTCACATTGGCAATGAGGATCCAGGCATCACCACGATCATTATTTTCCTTACTCATAAGGCCAGTTTCACCTTTTGCTGCTTTGGATTTTCACTCATTTTTTTTTTGGGGGGGGGGCAATTACTGCCCTCTGGTGGGAGTAGGAGGTCCAACCTTGCTCCTAGAGAGCTGCTGCTGGATTTGAACCTCCAACCCAGTGGGCCGCAGTCCCGCACACAACCACTACGCCACCAGGACTCAGCCCTGATTTTCACTCATTTGTTATGGAGTAAGAGCTCTTCTCAAAACGTACATTAAAAACCATCTGTTTCAATTTTTTTTAAGTTAATGAAGTTGTCTGGAAACTGAATACCTTTTCCCCACCTTTTCTAATAAAGAACTTGCCTTTCAAGCAAAAGTCATCCATTCTGCTTAATGCAAATGCGGTCAAAATGAGAAAGCCCAAGGTCACATTCCTTGGCCATCTCCAGTGTCTGCAATTGGCCTTTTCTGAGACCCCACAGACAAGTAGAATACGATGCGATGCGTGTTTCAGTAACCCTGGTCTAACTGGAGAAATGAACATGAAAATCTGTCACGGTGACGCAATGCAACATAGATAATATAAATAAACGGTCGGCTGAGCCCCGGTGGCGTAGTGGTTGTGCACGGTACTGCGGCCCACTGGGACGGAGGTTCAGTTCCAGCAGTGGGGCTGGGCCTCCTACTCCCACCACCGGAGAGCAGTGATGCCAAAAAAAAAAAAAAAAAAAAAAGGTCACAGAGTTATCTATAAACGTGGAAAATCTCTAACTGTGATGCACTGCACTCGGGTCATCACCGAGGCGCTCCATGCAGCCTGAAGGAGGGGCGCAGAGGAGGCTGGGGCAGCTTGAGGATGGGTTAGAATCTGCCAAGGGGGGAAACCAGGCTGGCAAGGGCCCAGGCTGGGAAATCTCTGCCGCTGGGGGAGCACAGACATCTCCAAATGCTTGTCCTCAAGACCCTCGACCCGAATAGTGTGCTTCTCGTGCCTGGGAAGTAGGAGGCGCCTTTGAAATGTTTGTGGGAACATCAGATCCTGAGAGAATGTGATTGTTCCGTGAACAGCGGGGGCCTCCTCACAGAAGGAGAAGGCTCGGGAGGGAGTTGCGAGCCCTCGCTGCTGTGTGAAAAGCATGGGTCTCTGCTCTCTCATCCCAGGCCTCCTGAGCCGCCTCACACCCAGACCCTCCTCTTGATTCTAACATAGGAAGAAGGGGGTGACGTAAACAAGCAGGTGGAGTGCGCCTGGAAGACTGGTAACAAATGATAGCAAAAGGTGGTATTAACCAAGGATAAAGCTTCAAGAGGGGAAGGGGTTAGGGTTAGGGTTATTTGGGGGATAAGAGACAAATGATCCTGTTCAACCTACAATGCACAGAACATCACCCCCTTCCCCTATTAAGACTCTCAGCTCCAAATGTCACAAGTGCTAAAGCTGAGAAACAGTGGTCTAAAGGAGTAATCCTGGAGCGGGGGTGGGGGGGGGGTGGGGGGGGGCCACTAACCTACAGTCGCCAGGTCCAGAGGTCAGAAAATTCTGGGGGGAAATTCCGAGTTGCTCCCAAGGTTACAATTGATCTATATGAACAAAGCTCTGCCTTTGAGCGCTTCAACTATTCTTCAAAGTGAAAATGCTTGGTCAAAAATTACACAAGTAATACTTCCCAAGATGATGAATATCATTAGTCAAATTATAAAAGTAGTGGTACATGTGAGATTGCTGAATTGGCAAATGTCTTTCTAGCTATATTGAAATACCCTATATACTTGAGTATACACTGACCTGAAATTTTCAACCTATTTCAATTTCAGGTTGGCTTATACTTGCGTATATAGGTACTTAACACAATAAAATGATTTGAAACATTTATTTTAAAAATTCCACAAGGTCCCAAGGGCTCAAATAGAAAGTAAATGTTTAGAAAATGATGATGGCAACATATGTACAAATGTTTATACAACGAATGTATGGAATGTTATAAAAACTATAAGAGTCCCCAATAAACTTATTTAAAAGGAGAAAAAATATAAACAGGAAAAAAATTACAGAAGGGGTAGTTTCATAAAACCTGAAGTCAACCTATTGCAGACATTCATTCAAAGGACTTTTCATTCTGATGTGCTTCCATCTCATGTATTTTCTCTTTGAAAAGCCCCCCACCCCACCCCCACCTTCTCAAAAGGTTAACTCTACCCTTTTCAACAAAGGCTGGTCAAATAGCATCTTCAGCTCCAACCTCTATTCCCCACATGAGCATGGCCTTCTCTGGCTGCTGGACATTCCAATAGCTACATACCAAGGGCTCAACAAAGTTAAAAAGAACAAACTACCTTAATTCCTTTCAACAAACCCACTCAGTGCCACCATCAATTCCAACTCTTAGAGGCCCTATAGAATGAGGGTGGCCCTATAGAATAAGGCAAAATTGCCCCAGTGAGCTTCTGAGACTGTGAATCCCACAGAGTGGCTTGTGGTTTCGAACCGTCGACCGTGCTGTTAACAGCCCAGCACATAACCACCATGCCACCGGGGCGCCTTAGTTCCTTCCTAGGTATCACTAAGTGTCACATGGTTAAAACTCAAGATGACATCCGTTAGGTACGCTGAGCTAGTCTTGACACCTCTCTTTCCAGGACCTGCTCCCTCGGGTGGCCGCCACATGAAAGAGAAACCGGCCGAAAACAGCCGCTTCCTCAGTAGTAATTCAGTAATCCGTGTGCCTTACATTTAGCTTGTATATTTCCCCCCCTTTGCTGTTACATTTGCACTTGATAGTTTTCACCACCACTTCCCAGCTTTTTTTTTGACTTTAACAAAGTCAAAATTTCGTAGACCGTCAAACTCCTCTACAATTGCACGGCAAGCTTACCTTCTCTTTCTCATACTTCTACATGGCCCTTCTCTAGCCCTACCGACACAGTCTACTCAGTCTTTTGCAATAACCCTCCATCAAATGTCTCTTCCCTCTTCGTTCTCAGCCTGAAGCAATGTCCCATCTCTTCAGCCTAACTAAACACTACCTCTTCTGAAGCCATCCCTAACTACCCCCATGTACTCTCATTTTTTTGTGTGTGTGGCATCACTGCCCTGGTGGGAGTAGGAAGCCCAGCCTTGCTCCTGGAGAGTTGTTGCTGGATTTGAACTGTCAACCCTGTAGGCCGCAGTCCCGCACACAACCACTACGCCACCAGAGCTCAGCACCATATTCTCTCTCTTTTTTTTTCTTTTGTGGCATCACTGCCCTGGTAGGAGTAGGAAGCCCAACCTTGCTTCTGGAGAGCTGTTGCTGGCTTTAAACCGTCAACTCTTTGGGCTGCAGTCCCGTACACAACCACTGCACCACCAGGGCTCAGCCATACTCTCATTTTAAAAGGAAAGATGATGTGGGCTTAGAGTTCAAATGAGGAGACTTGAAATTTGGCTTTTCCTCTTCCCAACTATGTGACCTAGGGCATGTTACTCAGTCTCTCTGATCCTGTTCCTCCACCCAGGAAGTATGGGGTAAAGGATTAAAGACAATATATAATGTGCCTAAGATAATGCTTTCATAAATGTTACTTCTTCCCCACACTTCACCCAATACTTATTTATATCACTCGTTCATCTTACACAGCCTAGGCCTGATTTATGCTTTTATGCTACAACCTGACACAGTGGTACATATAAAGAACACACACACACACACA
>PVJH01012156.1:0-65767 GCA_004026705.1 Nesogale talazaci
GTGACTTCATGAGTCAGAAAGAGACTTTATGGACTGATTTCGGGCAAATGGGTTAATATCTGACTTGTGACTTTGAGCTCGACTGGGCTGGGATGTTTTTTCAATGTCCTGTTCCACTTGAATATAAACCCATTCCTTATATCTATATGCGTGTCTCTGAAATTTGTTCCTCTAGTCTACCCGGACTAAGACAGTGTTCTTAGGGTGTATGATAGGAAAGTTGTGAAGGGCAGGTAGGGAGCAGTTGAGGTCAAGCAGTTCAAGGAGGAAGAAAATGTTCAGGAACTGATTTTGGTAGTGATTGTACACTTCTTGATATGACTGAACTATTGAATGATAGTGGATGATGTAGTGTCTGGGTTGGTTTCTAATAAAATGATTTGGGGGGAACTATGATTTATTGGGGCTGGATGCTCCATAGGAATCTAATAAATCTTGTGAAATGAAAAAAGAAACCATTTCCTAGGCATTAGTGAGCTGAAATAGGCTGGTATTGAACATTTTGAATCAGAAGTTAATATGATTTACTATGCCAATAATAACATAATCAAGTAGAATCATATTGAGTTTATACTAAGGGCTCAAGTAGAAAATACTTGGAAATAAAGATGGCAGCATGTGTACAAATATGCTTCATACAAATGAAGTATTGAATGCTATAAGAGCCGCCAATAAAATCATTAAAAAATGAAAGAAGCATGATATCACATTCATTGTCAAAAAGGAAACCACAAAATCAATCTTGACACACAATACTGTCTGTGGTAAAATTAGATCTTTAAGGAAATCAATTAATACTATTATTATTCAAATTTAATTACCAGAAAAAAAAGCTAATGATTAAGATATTGGAGGATTCTATTAACAACTCCAGTAGTAAGTTGGTCACACATGCAATCAGGATGGATTGATAATTATTGTTGTTTACAGTACAAGAGTGGGAAACAAAGAGCAAGGATTAGAAGTTCAAAAATATGGATTTAGTGATTGAAATGAAGCTACATATCACAAGATCAAATTTTGCAAGACCAATGACTTGCTCATAACAAACACAAAAGGTGACTAAACACAGGCTTTTTCAAATGGAATACACAGAAACCAAATTGACTACATCTGGGGATAAAAGATAGAGAAGATGAATATCAGCTGATGAAACCAGGCCAGGGGAATGAAGCGGAAGAAAATCTAAATAAGTCCAGGAGAGCCAAAATATGACCTTAAATATATCCCACCTGAATTTGGAGAACACCTCAAGAACATATGCTGCATTGGACATTAATAACAGAAGACCTGATAAGCTGTGGGATGATATAAGAATATCAATTATGAAAAAAATCAAAAGATTATTAACATATAAGGAACAAATATCAAAGTGATGTAAGAATACACTCTGAATTTTTCTCTTAATCGTAGAGCAGCAAAGGCAAATGAAAGAAATGGTGAAATCAAAGAGCTGAGTAGAAAATTCCAAAAGGCAGTTCTAGAAGACAGTCAACTACAAGAAAATGTGCAAAGAATTAAAGTTAGAAAACCCAAAAGGAAGAATACACTCAGCACATCTTAAACTCAAATTGCTCAAGAAAAATTCAAGTGTAAAGTTGCAATTTTTTTAAAATTTCAATTTTAAAAGTTAATAGGGGAAAAATATTAAATGATGTAGAAAGCACCACAAGGAGATGGAAAGAATACAGAGTCACTAAATCAAAAAGAATTAGTTGACAGCTGACAATAAATGACATAAAAGAAATATTAAAGAACTAGAAAATAGTTAAGTGTTTCATCAGTGCCATAAATTTGTCATCCCTTCATTGCTACCATTCTGTGAGGGTGTAATAGTTAAGTTTATTGTGCCAACCTGGTCAATAGGACCATGTGAGTCACAGTTTGATTGACAGGGGAAAAGATAAATGGCTGGGCATGGTCCCGCAGTTCTCTCTCTCCTCTTGTGTTCAGACCAGCATGTAGCTGTTTGAGCTTGTTCTCTGCCTCAACTTGTGAGCTATACTACCTTTGGAATAGCCAAGCCATAGATCATGTTGTCAGAGCTTAAGTTTCCTTTGAGACCTGTTTCACCATGCTGCTGGTATAAACATCGCTTGACCATCAGCCTAGTGGATCCTGTCACCTTGCTTTGCAGCTCCTGAGTTGCTGATTGTTGGTGATTCGCTCTGCTGTTTGCTAATTATGGCTTAACTGCCTGCAATGGCAGAGGGAAGACTCAGCTGTCTGCTTCCTTGTCCTTGGACTCAGCAGTCCTCATGAGTTGAAGGACTTTCAGTATATTAACTGTTTCATGGAAGTGAGTTGAACTCAGCCTTCCATATTGCTGTGTGGAGTAATTAACTGTTATATTACTTTGTTTTGTATAAATTTATGCATATATATAATATGTGTGTGTATATATATATATATATATATATATATATATATATATATATATTCCTAAGTGCCCCGATTTTGTTTTCCTGTAGAGTCCTGCCTAACACTGGGAATGTCCAATTATCTTACAGGTGGATTTGGGGTCTCCACTTTCTTTTTCATCTTATATTAAATGTTGCAAAGAAAAATTCTGCGTATCAGAAAAATATCACTAATTTATATAAAAAAATTGTTTCCTTGATGCTTTTAACAGTCTCTCTTTTGGTTTTGATTACAATTTTCAATAGTACTCCAGTGTTTTGAGTATATGCTAATAAAGAAATTGATGGATCATAGGGTAATTCAATGCTGTACTCTTTGAGACATCATCAACTGTTTTCTATAATGATTCTCACTATGGATAAAGATTCCAAATTCTGCACATCTTGGTAACAGTTGTTATTTTCCACTTTTCAAGTACTAGCTCTCACACTGGGGAGTGAAGTGGAATCTCACTGTGGTTTTATTTGCATTTCTCTACTGATTGATATTTTTGAGCATCTTTTCCATGTGTGTGCTTATCATTTGGATATACTCTTTGAAGAAATGCCTATTGAAGTTCTTTTTCAATCTTTCCATTGGAATTTCTTTTTGCTGTTGAATTTGAAAAGTTATTTATCTACTGGTGTTATTAAACTCTTGTTAAAATATATTGTCCCCCATTTTTCCCTGTAACTTAGAGAAATCCCTTTTTTTTCCCTCAAGAATGTCTTTGGTGCTCAGTTATTTGTTTTTAACTTTACTTTTTATCCACTTTGTAATTATTTTTGCTTCACCCTTTGGTGTCATATCTATGAATTCATTAGTAAAAACTAAATTTCTTGTTTTATATATTAAATCATTTTATTGCTTGCTCTTACCCATCGTAAATCAATTATATCAAGGGAACTTATACATATATTGCCATCATCATTTTCAAGACATTATCTTTGTTCTTGAGTCCTTTAATATCATTTCTTTATTTTTCCCTCTCTCCCCCACCCTACCACCCTTGGGAGCTCTTAGTAAACTGTAAGCATGTTTAAATCAGTTCGTCTCTCTGCAGGCTGCTGGCTCCCCATGCTCTTCTCCCTCAGGCCCCTGACTCTGTCACTTTTTTTTCCTAAAGGACAGCTGAACACATGATGCTCCCCTGACCATAATAGGTTGGTGTCTCAAGATAGCATCTCTTGTTTCAACTAATCACCAACCATGCCTTCAGAGGGCAGGGATTTAGTGGCTTTCTAACCTCTTCTGGTCCCTCTCAGTCTGTTTCCACCCCCCACCTCCCCAGACACACACACACACACACACACACACACACACACACACACTCCCAGTTTTCCCAGCTACCAACCTCTTCCAATGCCCTTGGGGTGGGGAGTCGGGGTGGGTGGAAAGGGAGGAGGGACTGAGCATCTAGCCCTGCCATAGTCTCATGGTTTGGGTTTTGGTTCCCTTGGTTACTCCAAACCTATTTCCTCCAATTTTCATATGAGCAGTTTTGTTTTGCTTTTGGTGTTTTTTCTTTGCTTTTCTGCCTTTTTGATTTTCCTTTTGCCAAGCGTTGGCAAGAGGCATTTGAAAGTAAGGTCACTGAACAATTGCTAACCTTTTTGTCAAGATCACTCATGAGACTTTTAAGCACAGCTGCATTCTGCCTTCTCTCTCCTGCTTCCCTGCCCCCACCCGCCTGGCTTAGAGGCATTTACATCCCTGGTACAATCCCACTGAGTTAATATAGACTCAGCCAAGGTTTCCAATTTTCCTAGAGTGACTGCATTCAAGTTGAGCCTTATACAGTTGCCCCAGGACCTTCAGGGTTTCCCGGTGGGTCACTCAGGCCTGTGACCTTCTCCATAGGTCCTTGAGTGATATGCCTTAGCCAGTGGTACCTTAAGCTCTGGCTTTCTGTATAGAAAACAGGACCTCATCAGCCAATTAAAACTGGGTCCCAATCCCAACAGGGACAGAGGCCTTCAACAGGGTCCCCAGATTCCAGAATCTGAACCCTCAGTTTAAGATCCTGGGATGCAGGGCAGTCTAACCTTTCAGCTGTGGGTTTTCTAGATAGGCAACCAGAAGTCTGTCCCTTGGACAATGCTTTTGTGCTGCCTCCTGTATATTTTTCTAGATTTGACCTGCAGATGCTAATGAAGCAGAAACTAGAGTTCTTCTGCCACTCTGTTTAGGGCCTGGTGCACTCTACGCGATGGGTGGGTGTCATGCACAGCACTCTGCCCCTCTCTCCTCTAATACAGCCAGAACCTAACATCCTAACATGTGTAAAGGATGGGAATGTGGGCACAAGGCTTTTTTTCCTTGTTCAGGCATTTTTCCTCTTGAGAAAAAGTAAAGACTTTTATTCCAAATGTGTCAAAGACCCTGTAGAGGGCCCCTCGGAAGTCCTCAGATGATTCATAAGCCTTTCACCCAAATTAAATTCAAGCAGACGAAGAGTGACCTAGATAGTTACTCAGACATTCCAGAACAGGACATTTCAGCACTTCTCTCTGGCCTCAGATGTTTAACTATTGTCAATGTAACCAACCTTTTATAGAAAAGTTTTTTAAGCAAAAGTCTCAGGCTTTGGATTTGATAAGGAATTTTGCTAGATATGCAAGGTATTGGCCACCAAAGGAAATCAGCATCCATCCACAGCTTCCAGGTTCCAAAAAACTCCGACACAGAGTAAAAGGTCCTATATGTGTTGGCATTTGGCTTACTGGGCAAGGATCACTATAGCAGAAACAGGCCACCCTGAGGGCCATTGCAAACATACTGGGCTCTGGCAGCTGTCTGTCAGAGGGAAAAACCCAAGAGGAGAGGGATCCGCTGGTGAGTCTGTAACTGCTATCTGAACTGAAGCAGCCCAGCCAAACAGCCCAGCAGCAAAGAATTGCTGCTTCCGGTCTGGTGCCCTGGTTGTGCATGAATATAACAGGTAGACCAGTGCAATTTTTTCCTACTAGATGCTATCCACTTCTTCCTAACCTCCTCCTTCAGAGTCTAAGCAGTAGCTTGACATTTAAGTATGGCTTCCCATCTCCACTGTGCCTGGAGACTGACATCCTCAGGGCAAGTTGACAGAATTAACTGACACTTAAAGCTAACCCTCAGGAAGTTGACACAAGAAACTCGGATGAATTGAAAAGATGCACTGCCAGTAGCTCTGTTATGTCTCAGAATTGCCCCATGGCAGCCTATGTGTTTTGTATGGGTGACATATCCTTGAAACAGAGCCAGCCAAGGATTCTGAGGTATCTTTAACACAGCAATATACTGTATGAGTAGCTCGATTCCAGGAGGTATCCCATCAACCTTGACTTTGTCAGACCCAAGGGGAGGAAAAACTAACTCCAATGTGCCTCCCTCGAGACGTGGTTCTTATAAAAACTTGGAAGGATGAGTCCCCCAATTCCCAGCTCCAGTCAGTCTGAAAGGGTCCATATCTCAGTGATTCTCTCTTCTCCCACTGCCGTTAAAGTTCCAGGACAAAGGACAGGGATCTACCCTTCATAGAGTAAAACCCATGAAGCTATTACAATGGTGTGGTGGTCATCTACTTATGTCAATTTCATGATTGAGATGTAGGGGTGGAGTCTAGCCTGTTACTCAGATAGCCATTGAGTAGCCAATGAGGCTTCTGTGTGGGCATGGCTTTCTCCTGAGAATTCGGGGAAGTCTTACAGTATTTCCCAATTGGAGAAGAGAGATTTTTGTTTCAGTCTCAGAGTCAGTCTCTGAGACGAGGAACTACAGACAAGACAAGATGGCAGCGTTCGAGGAGCTGGAAGAGCCAGAGGATAAGCCACATGGTGTTACCCTGATGGCACCAGACCTCTGAAGCTGGAGAAGTCACATGGAGACCCCTGTCAGTGCTGAGTTGCTTCTACCACCATTGGATGCTGTTGATGGACACTGAGTCCTACGCCGGGATTCTGCACACACTGGCCTGTGACTTCATGAGTTGCAAGGAGACTGTAGAGACTGGTATCGGGCATATGGGCTAATATCGGACTTATGACTTTGAACTGGACTAGGTTGGGATGCTTTCTCAATGTTCCATTCCCCTTGTATATAAACCTTACCCTTATATCCATATACATGTCTATGAATTTGTTTCTCTAGTCCACCCAGATGCATAAAAAAGGGACCCCTCAACTGAAGAACAAATGGAGCCAGATAAGTACATCTGTGAAGTACTGGACAGCCTTACCATAGTGTTCCATCTATACCCAAAGACAGATGAGGTGCTTTGCAGAAATTCCTACCTCAGACCTACAACAGTCTTTAAGCTATTAGATGCTTTTGTGCAATGCCTGTGTTTAAAGCAACTTGCACCTATTCCTGTCAGTCCAGTGTTAATACCTTCCGAGTTTTCCTTTCAAATCTTCTTTTGTGACACTAAGCAACATTCCCTGGACAATGCTCTCCCATTGCTTTTGCCCCAGCCTTACTTAAACTATTTATGGGAATTGTTTCTTCTAGAAGTCATCACCTTACTACTGATGCTACACCAAGATGGCCCACCTCAGGACTGTGCAGAGTTTAAATCATCCCAAACCCCATCCACCATGGGCTACTAATTGGATGACAATCCCGCCTATTAGAATAGGAAGGGTGAGGACCCTAAAGCCCTGCATCAGGTCCATTTTGATAGGCATACATGGAAGTCGCCAGAGACAGTCACCAACAAGGACTCCCAAAGATTTGGGTCCATAAATATTTCAGTGGGAATATTAGGTAGCTAGGTTAGGGACAAAGGGGTTTGTATGCCTGCCTGCACTAAAGGAAAATTAGCTATCCATGACACAATACAGGGGTTGGAAAGAAATAGGCACACTGATTAGTCATCTATGGGAAACTCCAAACTGAGCATGCTCAGACACAAGCCTATCCCCTGGGCCCAGATGGGAAGTTTACACATATACACACAACCTGGGTACATGACATCACAGAAGTAGGCCTAAATAAAGCCAGAAAGATAGGCCGATGCCCTCAAACACACCTCTTCCAGACAGGAGGGCTCCAGAGAATGAGAGCCAGATGTGCAGTCCAGCTTGCTCGTGGCCACCACTGACCTCTCTTTCCCTCCGCTCTTGCCCAGGTGTGTGCTGCAGCAAAGGGTGGGAGTCTCTCCCACATGTATGGTACATAAGCATCTGTATCCTCTCTTGGTCTCCAGGGATTCCCCAGTTCTACAACATGAGGGTTTCACCTTCCCCATGCCTCTTGTGTTCATCTAGGTAGACTAGAGGAACAAATCTATAGAAAGGCATATGTATATAAGAGCGAGTTTTATATAAAGGTTAATTTACATTAAGAAAGCATCCCAAACAAAAAACAAAAACAAAGCAAAGGTCTGAGCCCCGGTGGCGTAGTGGTTGTGCACGGGACTGCAGCCCACTGGGATGGAGGTTCAATTCCAGCAGTGGGGCTGGGCCTCCTACTTCCACCACCGGAGAGCAGTGATGCCTCCCAAAAAAACAAAACAAAAAACAAAAAAAAGCATCCCAACAGAGCTCAATCCAAGCCCATAAGTCTGATATTATCCCATATGTGCAATAGGAATCTATAAAGTCCTTTTCAGACTCCTAAAACACATGCAATCATGCTGAATACAGGATGATCACAGGCTAATGATTAGAAATCTTTGGAACCTGTGGCATTGTAAGCATCTCAGCACTGGCAGGGATTCCTATGTGGTGTCTCTAGTTGCAGAGGTCTGGTTGCATCAGGGTAGGACCATGAGGCTTCTCCAGCCCAGGGCACTGACCTAGTTCCATATGTCTTGTTAGTAGAACATCTCCAAGGGAGTGAGCAGACAGTTTCTCCTGCCTTTCACAGAATTCTCAAGAGCAGGTCATGCTCTTATAGAGACCTCAATGGCTAAGACCCAATCGACTGATTAGACTAGACTCCACACCTTCACTCTTAATCCTCTCAAGTCTGAAGCTGACATCAGATTATGTAATTACCACAGTAAGTAAACTTTTTAATAGATTTTTGAATGAAGAAGCAAAAAAATGAAGTGGAAAAATGGATGAAGGAAATATTCACTAACATTTTTACAACATATTAATTGCAAAAGTGTTCTTTTGTTTGGATCCACAATCAATGCTCACAGAAGCTATGGTCGAAACATGAAATAGCACATTGAATTGAGTTAATCTGCTGAGAAGTGCTCTTTAACATTGTAAAAGAAAAGGAGTTTATGTCAAGTGCTAAAGTGCATGTGAGCCAAAACATGGTATTCTCAATTGTCTCATGTACATGTGAAAGTTGGATATTGACTGAATAAAGAAGTTGGAAGAAGAATAGATGCATTCAAATTATGGTGCTAGTGAAGATTAGTGAAAAATCATGGACTGCCAGAAGAACAAATAAATCTATCTTGAAATAAGTATAGACAGGATGCTTCTTCGAGGTAGAGATGGTGACAATTGTCTCATATAATTTGGACAAGATTTCAGGAGATACCAGTGCCTGAAGAAGACATCATGCCTAGGAAAGTGCAGAGGCTATGATAAAGAGGAAGCTGGGTTGACAAGCTGGATGGGCACAGTGGCAAAAACAACGGGCTCAAACATAAGAGCAATTGTGGGAAAGCCTCAGGACCAGGCAGTGTCTTGATTTCTGCTGTACAGAATGTAGCTATGAGTCAAAATCCATTCAGTGTTACTTAACAACAACTTCATTTCCATGGGAAAGGACTTAAGCATTTCTATGAAAGCCTCTGCTAAATTGCCTTACACCTAGCATACCCAGGTCCAACATTACTATACGACATGTTTTCCTTTGAAAATGTCGGTGATACTGTAGGACTTGCAGATAAGGAGGAACCCTGGCGGCGCAGTGGTTGCTCACTGGCCTGTGATGGACCTGGTCAGCAGTTTGAAACAAGCAGCAGCTATGAGAGAAAGGCTGGGGTTTTCACTCCTGTAAACAGTCTCCGAGGCTGACCAGGAGCCACGAAGGAGTCAGCAAAGACTCAATGGCAGTATTTTTTAATATATAATATACAATGTCAGGAGTGAATTCTGATCATACTTTTATAGTCCCTCATACTGTGAGGAAAGTCATTTTGGAGTCAATTAGTCAAATAGTATGTCTAGGGTGACAGAATTATTCATCTACATGTTTAGTTCTTTATGTTTAGTTACCATCCAAAAGCAAAATCTCAGTTTGTTAAATTTAAAAACAGTCTTCTCTCCATGCTGTGATTGGAAATACAGCTTTGCTCCCTCCTTAATGATATCTCTTCAAAAAGCTTGTACGAGAGCTGAAATATTCCCCCAAATTCTTCCTTTAAGATTTAAGAGGAAAAGTCTTTCTGAAAATGTACATAGGTTTTCAGAAAAGCTAAATGTACTAAAATTATTATTCAATGAAAATGACAAACATGACTATCAAACAACTGTTTTGCTCAAATCCTTGTTCAGGTTCTGTATGCCATTCCAAAGCAGAGCCAGTGTTTGAACACTGCAACATGATTGTAACATGATTGAAATGGAGTTGTCCACAAGTACTATGCACCCAAATTGAATGACCTAATCAGTGTCTGAAAGTAAGAACAGGGGGATGCCAAGACGAAGTATCAGGAGGAAGGTCTCTCCCACCCAGAAAACAGCTTCGGAACTCCATGCGCAGGACTCTGGGATTGTGATAAAAATAAACCTGAGAGGGGCAATGAGAAGGGACAGAAATGCTAAAAGCACATCTGATCTCATTTATCAATAAGACTTGGAGCCCGAGTTGGGAATTATATTCAGTTTGCTAAGGAATTAACATCAACTTAGTATTCCTTTTTGTAGAATGCCCCCAAATCAATTTGCATTTTGACATTTACTCTAATCAGTTGAACTGAGATAAGGTTAAATTGGGTGAAAACCATCAAAGAATCCTAAAACTTTTATGCTGAATCAACTAAGAATGTGGACTTTGGTTCTTGACATCAAACCATATGGGAAAAGGAAGAAGGAAGAAGGGTATTTTGAATTAAAAAAAAAAGCCTATATATTATATACTTGACAGAGTTGCAAAGGTTAACTAGACAAACTTCTCTGAAATGTTTCTGTCATTTTCATGTATTCCTAGTGAGAATCTTCATTTATGTAAATAATCCTGAGTTTTATCAAGATGCTATGAGAAAAAGATGAATGAAATGTATATATCTACAGATGAAGCAGATAAAAGATAAAGATTTACATCAATGTATAGATATATAACTCAAACAAAGATTGTCTAACAGAGTGCTAATTATCACTACAATTTTATGAATTCTGATCTTGGTTTATGTTTTCAGGCACTGAAATTCAAACAATTCTTCCATTTAACTCCTCTCTGCATTTTTTTCTGTTAATTTGTTAACTTTATATTTTTGGTATCCTTAAGAGTCAGGTATCTGGATTGCTTTACTTAGAAGAAAAAGAATAGAGGAGGCAATACATACACAAAATGGAGAAATAATTAATAATTATTAGTAATTAGTCATTAGTAATAATCATTAGTCACTAGTAATAATCTGGAGATTTTAAATTATACATTTTAAATCTTGGAGAATAGATAGATTATTGGAATGAGCAAGTAAAAATAATAACAAGGGAGTAGGTTTCACAGTAGTGCATAGGTCATAAGGTGAAGGATCCAATTTTGACAAATGAGATTTCAGAGTAGTTAAAATAAAGAAAGACAATTATTCTATTTAAGGAAACTAGGTAAGCAGTGTTTTTTAGCAACATTCTGTGATATATTTTAATTATAAGAACATACATCTGTGAGCAGGAATTTTGCAGAGATAATGCCATCTTATCTCATCAAAATTATCAACAGGTAATGTGTAAATTCTGATATGCATGGCGTCTCAAGAAGCTCCCAGGCAAAGCAAATTAAGCAGTTTCTGGACACTATGATCTTAGGCTTTAATGGGCAATAAATTAAGAAAAAGTACAGGATGAAGGTCAATAAATACTTGCATCCATAAGGGAGCCAGATTTGTTCCATCTGTGGTCCCAGTTGGCTACAATCCAAATTGAGGACCCAAGAAAGGCCAGGAGGAACGGACAGCACTCTATCCCTTATGGAAAAGGAAGTGTGAGAATCTTAATTAGCATATCTGACTAGCCCAGTGGTTGAGCAAGGAGGCTTCCAATGTATATTTATATTAAGAATATTTTTGACAATCGTGATATTCCCAGTGGAAGCAAGTTAGTAAATTAAATTTGAAGAAGTCTTTTGTTGCTAATACAGATCATGTATCCAAGGGATTCTGCACATCTGGTTTGTGATGCAGTTCAGTTGGTGGAAGCTAAGATCATCAGACATCCTTTGTTTTAATAAGATCTTGACTTCAAAAGAATACTCTCATGAGATGAACAATCCCAAATAAAATATAAAGTAAGATTAAATAAGCAAAGGGTTGTAGAGGAAAAGGATCGTCCCTACAAAGGCAATCCGGTTCATTGAATTGTCTCTCTCTTGTACAGCATGACTTTCCCTTTAAGGAAAGGATTTGGGGCCTATGGAGGTTTATTTCCCCTCTTGGACCTATTCTTCCTGATGTGAACAGTCAAGATCAGCAATGTCTCCTCACCTGACCCCATATTACAGAGCCCGGGTTAAATAGTGAAGCCAGGTCAGAATTGAACTGATACGGAAAGGAAACTTACTGTTCCTTTTGAAAAGACAAAGGTATTTTATAGGGCAGAGGTAAATTGCACCAGGCTGAAAAATATGAACACAGTTTGTTTAAAGTCCAGAAAGAGTTAACTGAATTCGTGTGGAAGCAGGGAATTTGGAGGATGCCAGTGAAATGTGCTCTTTCCGTTCTGGGGCTGACGTTGCCTCCCTTTCCTCTTAGGCAGCTGACCCTCATTAATTAATAATTGCATGTCATGTGTAAGATGAGTCTCTATGTCAGCCTCTTTGTCGGGCGGATTTAAGATCCATTAAGGTATATTTAACCCTGAGTAGGGAACAGAAATAATTAGGATCGATGAGCTAGAAATCAAGCACCTTAGAGTAGTCAGGGCTGCAGTCGCCGGGGAATAGCAGGCGGCGCTGCATTTGAGAAGCACGGACGTTCTTCCTGGGTACGTGGAGGGGTCACGGGGGCGGGAGAGGAGGGGTGAGCAACCTAGGTGTCTACCAGAGGCATCAATTTTTAATACCGATAGAAGCTGCATCAATTGTTTCAGGAAGAAGCAGCCAAAGCGGTGAAACTACATATTCAATTATGTATAATGGGGTTTCTTTTGTGTTTGCCTTTGTAAATCCACTTGTTACTAAATGATATATTTTTAATTATCAGTGTCTGCCTGGTGTTCTGAAGGTTGACTCAGGTTCCCTCTAGAGTCCTGTTAGCCAGATGACCTGTTTCAGGTCATGGGCCTTTCCCTCCTCTAGACAGGAAAAAATGATATTCATGCTATTCAGATACTTGTTCCTCAATCATCTACATCAGTTTTATTTATGCTTCTCTCCAACCTCTGTTGGACTGCCTCAAACCACACCTTTGCAGTCTTTTCCCCTGTACTCCCAGCATTTCACTCCTTCGATCAACTTATTCATAGACCCTTCCTTTACTGGCCTTTATTTGGGTTTTCTACCACACTACCCTACAAGTCCTCCAAATCTCTTTCATCTCTCTCTTTATATTTCCTCCGACAAGGCTAAGTGGAAGAATATATTGTTGTAACATCAGAGAACTTTTATTAAATGAAAATGTCAATGATGAAGCCATTGTTTTAGACCATTGTTAGGCTGTATAGATGTTAAACAAAGTGTTACTTTATGTTGTGTCATCTCACCAAAGCCACGGTATTTGCAATATATTCAACATTAACTGTGTATAACAGTATCTTACTGAAATCAAGTCATACAAAAGAAATTCATCAATATATGGATTTAGATTATATTTAATCTTATTTGACATCCTAGAAGAATTTTCCATCTTACCCAAAGTAGATGTGCTGCTGTTGTCAGAGGCTATCATAGAATAACCCCTGACATTAGTGACATTTGAACAGCAGAAGTGAATACCGTCCACTCTTGCAACATCGTTTCCATTGTTGCTATGTTTGCACCTATTGTTTGGGCACGGTGTCCGTTCATCTCATTAAGATTCTTCCCCTTTTTTAAATGACCCTCTAACAAGTTTAGAAGGCAAGCTTGGTGGTATCATGGTTATCCACAGGGACTGCAGAAGACAAGTTGCAAGGTTCTAAACTACCGTTTGCTCTGCAGGAGAAAGATCAGGAGTTGTCTTGTGTAGAGCGTGTTAGTTTCAGAAATCCACAGGGAAGCCCTCCCCTGTCTTAGAAGGCTCACATGAGACACAACGGACTTGATGACAGTGAGATTTTTCGAGCATGCCCTTCTCCAGGAATTAGTGCCCTTTGATGCCGTGATCAAAATTAGTGAGGCAAAGTCTGCCACCCATCTTTCTAGGGAGGATCCTGGTTTTACTTTTCCTAAGACAGCCTTGTCCATTCTTGTGGCTGCTGATGTCCTTAGGTGGTGTGGAGTCAATTCCAAAGCATAGTGGTCTTTGGACAACACATCATAAAAACGCTCCTGGTCTTATGCCATTCTAACAATTGTTCCTATCATTGAGACCATTGTTGAAGCCACTGTGCCACTCCATCTTGTTGACGGTCTTGCTAATTTTCCTTCGCCTTCTGTTTCACCACATCTTATGCTCTTCTCCAGGGATGGCACTCTCCTTATAACACTTCCAAAGAACCTGAGATGAAATCTCCTTACCCTCCCTTCTATACAAAGCCTTCGAGCCACCCTTCTTACACAGTAGATCTGTCTTTCTTCTGGTAATCCACATTCACTATCCTTTACCAACTCTATTATGCAAGTACATCAGTTCTTCTTTGGTCTTTCTTATCACTGTAGAAATTCAGGTTGGTTTTTTTAGTTTTTTTTTTTGCATTACTGCCCTCTGGTGGGAGTAGGTGGCCCAGCCTTGCTCCTAGAGAGCTGCTGTTGGATTTGAACCGCCAGCCCAGTGGGCTGCAGTCCCGCGCACAACCACTATGCCACCAGGACTCAGCCCCAGATTCAGTTTTCATTGTTGTACTTTTGTGAAAGAAATTAAGAAAAATCATTGCCGGGGTTCAAGTGCACCTTCATCCTTAAACAAATTTTTGTGATTTGATACTTCACAGAGATTTTATGAAGATTTTCCCATTGCATTTTTTGATTTCTTCACTGTTGTTTACATAGGTATTGATTTGAGATCTAGGTGAATTGAATTACTTGACAAGGTCCAGCTTCTGAATTTATCAAGATTTTGCTTATTAGTCTAATTGGACATTTTTATATTGAGATGTAGTCCATACTGAGGCTGTCATCTTTGAACTTCATCAAAATGCATTTCAAGTCCTTTAGCTTTCAGTAATCAAGTTTTTATTAGCCATGTATCACAAATTGTTGATAGTCTTCCTCTAATCCTAACGCCACATTTTTCTTCATATAGCTAATCTTGAAGCATTTACACAGCATACAGAAAAAGAATACTAAAAGTATATGACCTTTCTATTGATTTTTTTTTGTCTATGTACAAGTTTCACATGAGCACACTTAAATGTTCTGGTATATCCAGTCTTCACAGTATTATTCAAATCTTGTTATAATCTTCATAGTTTAATAATGTTGCTTAGACCAAATACAAGTAAATAAAGACTTAGTAATCTATCACCAAAAATCATTCATCATTGAAAAACTTCATGAAATCACTGGAATGTTGCTTAGTATAGTGCTTGAGATGAGTATTTCTGTTTGAAAGGCACTAAAAATACTTCTGGTAAGAACCCTCTCATCTGAGTATGACATGGATGGAATATAGCATTCAGGAAATTCCTTTGTTGATGTGACACACTCAAATTTTGATGAAGCAACTGCAAACATACATTACTAGCCAGATATACTTTTGAAACAAAGAAAATTTGGAGTTGTCAAAAATGAAATGTTATGCTTAAAGAACACTACTTTGGGGATTAATGAGTTAAAATGGACTGGTTTTAGCCATTTTGAATTTGGTAATCATATTGTCTATACTGGGAATCACAAATTGAAGAGGAAGACTGTTGCATCCATTAGAAATTTAAAAGACAATTACAAGATCTACCCTTAAGAACAATAATTCAGGAATTAGATAAAACCTTTACACTTACAAAGAAAATCAGTTAATACAGCTAATAGTACTATTATTCAAATTTTGTGCCGACCATTTATTCTTATAATTAAACATATACTTGATCTAATAGTATATCATTGAATTCACTCACTTCAAAGTATGCTACTAAGATTTAAGATAAGCATATGGCAATAAAACTGTCACTAGTGGAAAGTCCAAGGTAAAGGGGAAAAATAATCAAGAAGTTTTGTAAGCACTGCTGTGCATTTATAAAACTTTTCCCTAAAGCCTATACTAATCTTGCTAAGGTTTAGTGACTTTATCCTCCTTTTATACAGCACATAAAAAGGCTAGGAGGATTTATAATAATAAATACTAGGTATATTTGTAAATGAGTAGCCCACGGTAGATATGGTGAATGAAAACAACACAAGGCCTTATGAGATCTGCATACCCAAATAGCTAAGCAAAGGGAAAACCAAGCCATCCTCCTTTCCTCGCTGTCTAGATAGTGCCAGCATAAGAGGCATTAAGCTAATTACATATCAAAGTGGTCCACTGCCAAGTGAATACAGTCTTTTTTTTTTTAACCATGTATTCTTGAATCCAAGATCCTGGGAGTGGATGAATTTGATTACACTATGGATTTGAACATCATTAACTGATTCTTTCTTCAAGTCCCTTAGTTTCTGCTGAAAGAAGGTGGGTTTCTTTCATGTCAGGAGAGAAGCAGGTTCGCAGACAGATTTATGTTCTCCAAAGCTCTATATAGGCTCACTATAGGTCAGAATCAACTCAATGGCAGTGGTTTGGGGTTTGATGGGTATGGTTCTAATAACTTTTTCCTGAGTGGAACAAGTGGTTAAAACCCAGCTACTAACCAAAGGTTTTGCAGATTGAATCTGCTCAAAGGTATGTTGTCAGAAAATCTGGCAACCTACATATGAAAGTTACAGTCATTGAATGTCCAAGGCATAGTTCTCCCTGAGTCAGTACTGATTTGATTGACCTGAATGGTTCTAGTGAAGGTGGCCATTCATTAAATAATGTATTCAAAAGTATTCTTAATGGATTTACAAATGACGTAACTCAAATAGGTATTTTGTAAGAAGGCAACAAACTTGAGAAGGTTTCTGCACCCGTGGAATTAAAATTATATTGGCTCAGGCAGAAAACAGCCAGTAAACAAAAAGAGTATGTCAAACAGTGATAAGAGGTATGGAGAGACCAAAGTGAAGTGGCCGGGCAGGGCTTTGTAACTCACGGTGCCTCTCATTGTAATGAGCATGTTCGGGGACTTTGTGGGCTTCGTAGTGCCCTGGTTTATCCCTCAAAGTCCTAGCCGAGGCGTCACCATTACCCTGTTGGTAACCTGTTCGGTTTACTGCTACCTCTTTGGGCTGATTGCCAATCTAGCCCAACTCAGCCCTCTCTTTGGACCACAGTTGAAAAAAGGAGACCATCTGGTATCTTAACTACCGCTGGCCCTGATGACAACGACAATGACACGGTTCACAGTGCCTGTCATTGAGGTCTCAAAGAAAATTCCTCTTGATGCAAAATCACCTCCCAACGCAGACTGCCTTTCCTGATCTGCCTATGTGAATGCCAGCTGCCTCACAAGAGACACTCCCCTCACTGCTGAAGGTCTTATTCGGAAGCACAGTGTTTTCTTCCTGCCACCTTTTTAACACTTCGATGACTTTTGTGCCTACATCACCTACACTGTGCCTTTTACACAAAATGTGTGTGCGCTTTTCTGAAATAAGTGCTCTTCTTCAGGCAAAGACCTTGTCCTCTGTTTGTAACCAGTGCATTTGAAGATGGCCCTCTGCCCATTCAGAACATCAGGGGCTGCCAAGAGTTCAAGACCTACCCAGAAATGGCTTTGAGGCAGAAACAACTCTCCTGGGGCCAGCGGAAACCATGTTCAGTGGGAAGATCTGCCCACACTGTGAAAGAACTACCCCAAATTCTGTTTTTAAAATGGATTTCTTATTTCCTTCATCTTCTGGAATAAGCTATTTTTCTGTCCTATAAAAAAAAGCGTGATGGAGAACATAAGAAATATGATGTGATAGTGTCTGGAAGGAGTGAGCTTTGAAATAAGGAAGACATTTAAAGTAAGATAGGTGAAAATCTCCGGCAGTGTGCACTAAGCAGAAGCACCAGTAAGTGGCCTGGAGGTAGAAACAGGACAAAAGAGGAGGTAACCCCCCAAACCCAGAAAAAGTATGGCTGGATGGAGCTCTCATAGGACACATTTTTCCTACGGGGTGAGCGTCCAGCTCTTAGTGCATTCAGTGGCATCTCTTGGGAAGGTTCTCTCTGGTCACAGTGAATTTTTTCGTAAAAAGCAGTTTTGCTCTAACATCATTTTTTTTGCAGTGGCTGATTTAGGAGAATAGTGTGCGACTATAAAATTCTGTTTCCTGCTTGGAAAAAATGCTGCAAAAATTGTTATGATGTTGAACAAAGTCTAAAAGGACAGTACGATGGGAAAATCTCAAGTGTACAAGTGATGGTCTTGTTTCAAAAAAGGTGAAATATGGATTGACGACAGACCTCATTCTGGATATCCGTCAACTGCCCAAAGGTTGACAAAATTTCATGCACACTTGTCCTGAAAGGCCAATTATGAACCATTAAAGTGATGGGGACGTTATATGGACTATCTTGGAGCTTGCCTCAACAAATTTTAATGGAAGATTTTAATGGAAGATTTCTCAGGCGCTGAGAAATTTGTGCCTGAGGTTCTGACTGATCAGTGATCAGGCCATCAACTGGAAACAGGCCATGCTTTGCTAGAACAGTTCTGAAGTGACCCAGACTTTTTTCCAAGGTCATTACTGGTATGTTAGTTCAGGTATACTAGAGAAACAAATTTATAAACATGCATATGCATATAAGCGAGAAATGTATGTACAAAGCACATGCAATGACCCCAGAAAAATCACAGGCCAGTGGGTGCAGAATCTTGTTTATCCAGTGGCAGTAAAAGCATCTCAGCATTGGTGGGAGTCTCCATGTGGCTTCTCTGGCCCCAGAAGTCTGGCTCCATCAGGGTAAGCACATGTGGCTTCTCCTGGTCTTCCAGGACTCAAGGTCTATCAGTATGCTGCCACCTTGTCTTCTCAGGAGAGCATCTCCCAGGACCCAAATTGATGGTGTTGCATCTCCACGGGGGAAATATCACGATATTTCCCAGAATTCTCAGAGAAAGCCATGCCCACACAGAGGTCTCATTGACTATCTCCAGATTGACGGGCTAGACTCCTCCCCTATACTCTTAATCAAATTAGCACTAAGAGTACATGACTGCCACAACTGTTGAGGAGACATGATGCTATATTTATGATTCCAAAAACAAATACCAATTAAGCCAATGGAAGATGCCATTATCACCTCGACCCCCTCCACCAAAAAAAAAAAAACTCCAATGAAACCAAAGGTCAAGATGATGCTCATATTTATTTGATGTGAAGGAGACGGTGTATTTGGCGTTTATTCCACCAAGTCAGATAGTTAATCAAGCTTTCTATTTAGAGGTTCCAAAAAGATTATGTAACAGTGTGCAACAAAAAAAGACATAATTTGTGGAAGATAGGGGACTGATTTTGCCCCCACAATAATGCACCTGCTCACGCAGTCATCTCAGTGTGCCTGTGTTTGACAAAAAACAGCATGCCTCTTTTGCCCCATGCACTTTAATCATCTAACTTTATTCCATGCATTTTGTTTCCTTGAATAAAGAGGGACATGAAAGGACAGAACTTTGACAATATAGAAGCGGTGAAGAAAACCACAAGGAAGCTGCTATCAGCCATCCAAACAGATGAGTTTAAAAAATGGAGTTGCAGATAAGACAAAAGCATTAATTGTAATGGAAAACGCATTGAAGATGATAAGCTTGTTTTTTAAAATAATTTAAATAAATAGTTTTGAGGGGGGAAATCTGGGGGTTTTTTTTGGGGGGGGAATCCTATTATAGAATGTTAAATAAAACTATAGCTATTTCTACTGAGTGTGTAGAGAGAGTAAAAACAAACCAGAAATGTGTGATTACCGTCTGGAGAATCCTAAAAAGGTATGATGAAGTGCTTAATTATAATCTTTATTTAATATGAAGCTATTGGGGACTTAACATTTTATGTCATTTATGTAAAGTTTTTTTTATAATATTAAGTGGCATAATTCCAACTCTACCACTATTCTAGAATGATGAAGAGTAATACCAAACAAAGTATTTCTCTAAATGCTTGTCAAATGTTTGAACTCCCTAGTATTGTTCTTTTTCTTCTTGAGGTTCTGGCTCTGAATATATATATATATATACACACACATACATGTTTGTGTGTGTGTATATATATATACACACACACACACACACATATATATACACACACATACACACACACTCTTCTGGGACAGATTCCTTAACAATGGAATGCAATGGAATGTGAGACATTTGAAAGACATAGTTTGGAAATGAAGTATAGGTGGAATGAAATTATTGGCATTGGGATAAGAGGTGCTCATTTGGATTTCGTCCCTGCTTTTTTCTTTTCATTTCCAGTGGAAAAGTTGGAAGACGAGTATGAACTCCTCTGAGGAAAGGCCAGCTTAACTCTTTTCTTTCTTTCTTTTAAATCTCACAGAACCAGATAATTAGAATTTGTGTTATTTTTACATCTTTATCCCATCTAACTCTGTGAAGAGGACTGGAGGATACAATATGGAACAGAAGGCAACTTTCACAGTAGAAACTCTGTGGGGAGAAGGAAATTAAGGAAGGAAAGAATGGTGAAGCCAGCACTAAGCGACCATTGCTGCGACAGGGGAAGAAACATAGAGATAGAAACACGCAAGCCACCGCAACCCTTCCTACCATGCTTTGTCCTTTGATATTTCCAAACTATAGCACAGTGACCCGCCCAGGGGAAAGCCTGAGACACTGCACATCTCCTGATTAGTCTGTGCTTCTTGCTGCAGCCCCGCCCACTTCTGGGACCGATTCTTAACAGAAGCCATAGTAGTTTTGAAGGGGGAAAAAGGGGGTCCTTCAGTCAGAGAGCTCATTTATGAAACTGATTTCTGTATGACAACTGTGTCGATGCACGCTGTCATTTCCCAGAGGCACATGTCTGTAAGAAAGATGAGTGGGTCACAAAGAGTTTGGCTTTCTGGGGCACTGCAGACCCAGAACCAGCCTTTCACTTTGACCTTAGCCCTCAGTGGAGGAGGCATCTCCTCTGGCCTCTTGTTGAATTCTATTTCAGTAGCTTCATTACCTTTTTTTGGCAGGTGGCCCAGGTAGAGGCTCTCACAGCCAACTGACAAGACTTAATAGCATTGAAACTCTAACACAACTGGTCAAGGTCTCCATTAAGTTCTCCCCAAGAGAACTTTTTGCTTATATATATACATTAGCACAACTATTGCCTAGTAACCTATCAATCTCCCTAATATTTCAACATAATTGTTAGAGTAAAGGAGAAGTGATTTGCCTATAAGCGTGGAATCAGTCAAAATCTCTCATCTCATGAACAAAATTTGTTAGAGCAACCTTATATTTTTTTAATTTAAATATAAACTAAATGAGAAATACTACATTTTGAAAGTCCATATAGTATAGGTTTTAGTATACACATGGATAAAATCGGTATATTTGTGGCAGAATGTTTAACAGTAGCATCAATCTATGATTGCTGAATATGATTATTGAAAATAAAACTAATTTTTGAATGATCCTTGTGGTGCTTATATGTTTATGTTAATTTCATGATTGAGATGTAGGAGAGGAATCTAGTCTGTTAATCTGGAGATAGCCATTAAGTAGCCAATGAGACCTCTGTGTGGCCATGGCTTTCTCCTGATATGTCTGGGAAATCTCGTGATATTTCCCTGGTGTTGATGAGAAGCTATCTCCAGTTAGTTGTTCTCCAGAAGTTGTTGGGAGCTAGTTTCAGAGACAATGAACTACGGACAAGACAAAATGCCAGCGACTAAGGAGCCGGAGGAGAAGCCACACGGCTTTCCCCTGATGGAACCAGACCTCTGAAGCTGGAGAAATCATGTTGCTTCCACCACCACTGGATGCTGTTGATGAACCCTGAGCCCTGGAATCAAGGAGCCATGGGGAGACCCCTGCCAGTGCCAGGACTCTGCACCCACTGGCCTATGACTTCATGAGTTGGAAGGAGACATTATAGACTGGTATCGGGCACATGGACTAATGTTGGACTTGTGTCAGAGAGGGTTCTCTAGAGAAATAAAACAAGGACTCTAGTAATTCTCTTTATATATTTATATAGAAAGAAGAGTATATAAGATAAGAAGGAAACAGTTAAGTAATCTATAAAGCAGTACAAATTGCTCAGTGCAGCTCACTTGAATGAGACAGCTAGAAGACTGGAAGTCCTTCAAGTCTTGAGGACTGCTGAGTAGTCCTCTGTAGAGCAATTCAGGCTATCTGGTCACAGGCAGCAAACAGCAAAGCAGGTCACCAACAGTCAGCCAGATGACAGAGTCCAACTGTCCCCAGCTCAAGAAATGTATATCCCAGGAGTGTGGCGAAGTATGGCTAGAAGGAACCTCAACTCACAGCTCCACAGTCCACAATTAGGTGCCCCACCAGTAGTGTTGCTTGGAGGTCGAAGCACAGGAAGAACAAAGCAGCTGTCTGGTCCAAAGATCCGAAAGCAAGAGAGAGAGGGTGGGACTCACTGAGCCCGTCCCATCTCTGCCCTTCAATTCATCCCATGTATTCATTGGTCGTGCTGTCACAACAGACCCACCAATCTTCTGTGGCCATGTTGGCATAACAAACCTGCCCATCACAAGACTTACGACTTTGTACTGGACTGGATTGGGATGCATGCTTAATGTCCCATTTCTCTTATGTATAAACCGTACCCTTATATACATATGCATGTCTATGAAATTTATTTCTCTAGTTTACCCAGACTAACACAATCCTGTAAGAAGTATTTGGTGGCAGAGAACAGAGGACTATCAGAAAACATGGGAGTATTTGTTTATGTGAAAATAGAAACCCTCCACCATTAGATAATGTAGTATCATCACTATATGTTTGGTGAAATGAGATACATAAAAAATAGGTTGTCATATAGACTCATAAATGTATAGTCATAAAGCGAAAGAGATCACCAAGCTTACAAGGTTATCAAAGACATCCTATATCTATGAAAACTTTAGAAGAGAAAATAGAGTTAATTTTAAAGTTCATAGTTTCTAATCCTGAGAACTGAGTTATTAACCAAAAGGTTGGTATTTGGAACCCAAATAGCCACTCTCTATGGTAGACCTAAAGGCTGTCTACTTTTCTAAAACTTACAGTTGCTCCAAAAAACAGTGGGTACTTTCAGGCTACAATTCACCTGAGGTCACTGCAAGTCAAAAATGGACTCAGTAGCCCCATTGACAACAACAAATATGTATGTATATGTGTGTGACATATATGTATATATATTATCCACACAATCATGTTATACTAACAAATAAATCCTTCTAATACATGATCCCAGCTCATAAGACTACTGAGGTAAGTTTAAAACATGCTAAAAACATTTTTATCTTCATTAAGTAATTTCTGAATTATTAGAGAATCTGAATGCTTTGGGGCAGGTCTCATTAAGTAGATGTGAAGCAGACAATTTCAATTGAACATTCTTTGCTACAATTAGGTTACTTTCAAGCTCACCCAGCAAATAGGTGTCTAATCACTTTGCACATTTCAGACCTTTTATCTAAGCCCATCTTAGTACAAGATCTATGGAGGTGTAGAGGTGTGCAGGCTGCCATACCTTCATAAGACTAACTTTGTTTTCATAGGAATGAGAAGGTCTTTTCCACTATGTCAAGTTTCATGGAAATTAGCCTCTGGGATCAAAAGTTATTAATGGAAAAGAATAGGGCAGACTGACACAGTGATTTTATAATTCTATTGTCCTAGGAAAGTAGGCTAATGAGGGTGGACTGGTACAAATAAAAATGATCATGAAATGCTCCAGGCACCACCCCTCTATAAATAGTGAAAAGAAGCAGCCGCTAAAGCCTATTCTGCTGCCAGTGATGCCGGGCTGGCAAAATGGACCTAACCCAGAAAGGAAGAAGCAAGAGATAATCCTGTCCCTATTATTGGCTCTCTTAATCCTTTTGACACAGATGTTCTTCTTTAGCCTTTTTGGAAACAAAAGGAAACAAGAAAGTCAATGTTGTCTATGCAAGTATTACTGATACCTACATTGTTTGTTGTCTAGTTCTGTTGCTCTCCTGAATAATTAAATATGTTCATTTTCCTAGTGTCCTGAAAATCTCCCCATATCTCCTGGCCTTAAAACCAGTTTAGAGATGAAGTTGTGCAATTCACATGAAGTGGTGTCTGAAATGCATAAAAATATCCTCTGATTAGGGGGAAGAAATAACAAACACCATGTGGGTATATGTTTCGGTATTTAGGATTTACAAAGACTCAGCAGACTTTCAAGGTTTCTGCCATACAGCCACTCGATGTTTTCCCTCAAGTAACTGAACTTCTTGAATTTATTAGTAAACTGCATATGTTTTGTGAGAATATGCTTGCAGCATAGTATATTAGGTATACCCTCTAAACTAAACTCATTGATATTCAGTCAATGCTGATGCATAGTGATCCCTGTGTGTTTCTGGGACTGACCATAACTCTTTAACAGAATAAAATGTCTAATCTTTCTCCTGTGGAGCTGATAGGGGTTTCCACATGCCAGTCATGTAGATCACAGTCCAGCAGGTAAGCAGGTAACCACTGCACCACCAGGATTCCCCTATGAGGTACTAGAAAGGCATAGATGCTTACTTGCTAGGGAAGAAAATAAATAGCTCTAGTCCATGACTTGCTAAGAACATCATATACAATAATCAGAAAACAAATGTATATGAGAAATGACAAATGGTTCGATTGACCATGTGAAAATTGGCTCACTATTTTGGGAAAAAAAATGGACACCCAACTAAGATTACATACAAAATTTCAGTGTCAGTGAGTTACAGAGTTAAGTCATTAGAGGCCATAAAAAGAAGTATCAGAGAATAATTTCATTTAGGAGTATGAAAGGTCAAAAGCACTAATATCTAAGGAAAAATAAATTTAATAAAATAAAAAGTGAATAGTTTCCTATCATTGTTTTTCTTGGCAACTAGTTCTTCCCTAGGATACATAGTGCACTCCAGTTATCCGAAAGGTTTTAACAACCTTGGATCTCCAGCATACTGTTCAGCATCTTTTTCAAACCCTGCCTCCTTGTCACAAACAGACCATATTGTTCGTATATAAGTTATGCCAACTTTTCCCTGAACGTGCAACCCTAGTGTATTAAGATGGATGAAGAGAATGCCCTTAGAAAACTTACTGAACAGTGGCTTCAATGGGTGAAATCTAAAACCAACAAGGCAAGAATGCCACATTCACACGTGCAAATCAACAAGTAAAATTTTTAAAAGATAATTTAAAAAATGAAACACAGAAGGCCTGCAAGCAAGTGAAAATATATTCAGATTTGTTTGTTGTCAAAGGAATTCAAATAAATGCTTCAATTTAAAAGTTGCTAGGCTGTCTATAATTAGAAAACAGGATCCTTGCAAGAGTCGCTGGAGCTACGAGCTTGGAAACTCTTCACACTTTGTTGGTGGGCTGGTAGGTTGATGCCAACACAATGAAGAATTTGCAAATTCTACTGGCTATCAATCCATCTTTGGTTTCCCAGAGGTCAGAAATTCCAATCAACTAGCCGCTCCATGGGAGAAACCAGCCGCTCTTGGGTTTTTACGTCTGTAAAGAATTAAATGCTCTGAACCTCGTGGGGGCTGTTCTACCCTAGCCTATAAAGTCACTGTGAGTGGGCATTGACCAGATCATGGTGCGTGACGTGAAGTGGGATTTTATATTTCAAAGCAATCAGTCTATTATGGGTCAGTCTATAAAGAATATGTATGATGCTTTCCATTGCAATGCTGTTCATGGTAGCAAATCAGGCAGATCTCCTTCTTCAGAGGAATGGGTACAAATGGTGGGTGCGTACTATGCTAGGGTCGGAGGACGGTGGATATGGTATACACAAAACAATATGCTTTTTGGAACCAGCATGTGTAAAATGATATTAGAAATAATTCATATTTATTTGAATTGAGTGACATAAAACCCGGCAATGCATAAATACATTAATTATATTTTAAAAAGCACATTTTTCAAAATCATATACCTATCACCAATATACAACCACTATGCTGAAGTGATCACCCCAAACCATGGTATTTCAATCACCTTAAATGCATGTGAAAGTCAGACAATGGATAAGGAAAACTGCAGAAAAGTTGTTGCATTTGAAGTATGCTGCATGAAGTAATCTTAAAAGTATTTACTATGGTTATATGTTATGCCAATTTAAGTTGACTGGAGGTAGGGTTGAATCCAAGTTGTCAATCAGGTCATGGCCTGATGATGCGTGCATGGGGGTGTGATCTTTTAAGAAGGGAGCCCTCTCTCTCTCTCTTGCATGTCTTGGCCTTCCTGCTGGCCCGGAGGGAGTCCCTGGCTCTAGTGTTGGCACCCATGTCATCTGCTGATCTGAGAGCTGTGGTGTCCTGCTATGTTGCCGCAGACCGTGGAATCCAAACAACCTGGCCCCTCTTTTTCTCAGCCCTCTGTACCTTTCTGCCTTCTCCACTGGCAGCTGCATGAATCTTAAAGGGGTTCTGGTTAGCACAGGACTCGTGGACTTGACATGGATGGGGCAGCATAGTTTTCTTGCTTAAAACATTTTTTCTTAATTAAAAGTCCTCGTGTACATGCCTCTGTCAGTTCTTTTGTTTCTCTAAACCTTTCAGCCTAACATAGTACCACAGACCTGCTGAAGAACAAACAACTCTTTCTTGGAAGAAGCCCAGCCAAAATACTCCTTAGAATGGAGGATGCAAGACTTTGTCTCAAATACTTTGGGCATGTTATTGGGAAATAGTCAAAACGCAAACCAAATGATGAACATGCTTGGTAAACTATAAGTCCAGGGAACAAGAGGAAGACCCTTTGTGAGACGGATTTTGAAAATGGGTAGAGCAATTGGTTCAAATATAGCAGAAATCATTGGCAGTATTTCCTTCTGTTATACATTGAGTCACCAGGAGTCAGAACTTACTGGACAGCACCTAACAATATAGAAATGATTTTCTGGGAAATGGGGAAGGAATGCTGGCAAGGTATGATAATGGGGGACAAGTGACTATATTAATATGTTAACTACCAAAGACGGCTTCTTTTCCCAAAGCAATGTGCCACGGTGTGAGGTACATGATTGATTCCACAATGTGTTCCCAAGTCCCAGCAGCAGTAACAGCAGCATCCAGGGATTGTCTGTTCCTGCTCAAACACTTTGCATTTGACTTTCAACTTTAAAAAAAATTATTAGAAAAGATAGTTCTGTCTTGGGAGACTATTGAAAGTGGTTTTGTGATATTATGTTAGTTCCAAATGTGAACTGATCTGGTTAAATTTTGCTTTCTAATTTCTATTTTTTCTCTATGAAATGCTTTTCATTTTTCCTTTCTCTATTTTCCAGGAACCGTTTAGTCTTTTGACCTGTCTCTCTTTCTCCTTGTCTCTCCTTCTGCCTCTAAATCTTGGCATCAACCATTGAAAAGAATCAGAGTTATAGACAATTTCCTTGAAATTAGTTCAGACAAATCCTGGATCAGCTAAAAAGAGCACTCGAGCATGTTGGTAAAAGCAGCCACATTGTACTCCATAAGCACAATATCCAACTGCTTAATTATCTTTATGGTGGAAGGATTTGGCATTAACAAACCATTAAGTAGGCACATGTGTTAATTTTGCAAAGAAGCAGAAATCATCACTGGGAATCTGCCCCAGAATAAAACCATTTAACCTTGGTTGAATTAGCAATTAAAAAATTCAAATTTCATTCTTCAGTCCAAAATTTACTAGCTATGCAAATTTGGAGATATTTTAACAGTTTTAAACTTTGTTTCAGTTAAATATGTACTTCATCATATTCTGATTGTCTAGAAAATGACATTTGAACAAATGATTCATTGATGCCTTGAATTGAACTGAATGGACAGAAAAATTTAGTTCGTCCCCTGATTATGTAGATAGATAAATACATTGCCATTATGATCAAATGATCTAAAATTGATCTTAATTATTTCTAAAGACTATATTCCAATCACCAGATTCAATTTGCCGATCAATTTAAAAATTAGGGAAGCATCAGTTTATATGACTGCCATACCAGTCACAGTTACATGGTGTTGAGACAAGAAGCCACATCTTTTGGTTTTGAGATTTGTATATTATTTCCAGGAGAAATAATCTTGTAATAATAATAATAATTATTATTATTATTAATATAATTAATATAATTAATTATATTATATTAATTATTATATTATATTATAATATTAATTATATTTATAATATAATTAATATAATTAATATAATTATAATTAATAATAATAATAATAATCTTGTAAATTGATTGTGCTACCTGATCTTAGAAGCTGACAAATAACAGCCTCTCCTCCAAATCTTACCATTAATTATTTAGTGAAAGAAAAATGGGATGGCGTTTACAAAAGGCACAATTGAAATACATGGTATTTGCATGGAAATGAGCCCTGGACTCACAGTGGATTAGCACTATGGGCTGCTAACCAAATGGTCGGTGGTTCCAATTTTTCCTTAGAAGAAAAATGTCGAAGTCTCTTTCATAAGCTGTACAGCCTTATAAGTACCCTGGCCTACAGAGTTGCTCTGAGGCAGAATAAAGTCAACCTCAACAGATCTGATTTTTCATCTACTGATGGAGGTGTGGTATATTGCTGGGTGTGGTGCATTCATTTGCATTGATAGGCATCAGTTTAGGAAACTTACCTTCGATCGTGGAGTAGGTTCAGATGGGGAGCATGGTATTATGTAGGTGGAGACATTTGTGGAGAACAGTATGGCAGAGCGAGAAAGCCCTGGGGTGATGGATTAGTTAACTACAAGAGCAGGCTCATAAGAAAGAAGGGAAAACAGAACAGATATCAAAACAAAAATGTCAAGGAACGTGGAGTTCAACCAATTTTGTACTTTGGCCAATTCATGTGAAATTGTAAAAGAATGTACAAAAATGTGACATGTATGGGAAAAGACATTCTTGAAAGCAAGAGAGCCCTTGTAAAAGGACAGATGAAGTGTCTTTTATTTTACTTAGTAGTGGCTTTGAAATGGGAGGAGGGAGGCAGAAAGACAGACCATGGAAATCACCAAGAGTAAAAACCACCTGTAATTCTAAACTAGGCATAGAACTAGCAGTATCAACTAAAGATACATGAGTGGGTATACATGCACACCTATGAGTATTCACACATATAAGCCCTCTGTGACTTTGTAATTATCTGCAATATTTCTCATATCTCTTCACATTTTAAGCACACATTTCAGGTCTTCTTCTTTTGAGAGTTGCAATGCATTAGTCTTATTAGCAAGGGAAATAATGATTCAATCTTGTGAAAATTTTCCATTACGGCATATATAAGTTTGACCTTCCATGCTCAGCCTTATATTCCTGCAATACAGATATAGGTAGAACAATGCTGCACCCTACTTTACAGCCAAATTGACAAGAGAGTTAAGGATTTCACTATATTATGAACTAAAAAAGGCTAGATACCACAGGTTTTTTCAAATAACTAGGTACCAAAATGAAAACACAACTAACTTGAAATTTATGAATTAGAAAGTATAAAGGAACAATATGTAATCAATGACAGATTTTTAAAAATAAAAGCCCAAGCCATTCAAAGACCTGACTCCAAAGAGCCTAATTACACTTACATGTAACTGAATTCAATCTCAGGAGGCCCTGGCTGGTAAAAATGTTCAGACACTACAATTAGTAGATAGTTAGATGGTGCTGGCTCTTCCAGATCTGTCTAAAGACAAATGTGATCTGTTTTCAAATGATCACACCCTTCAACCCCTATGAAGAGCTCTTCATCATGTGCTTGGTGCCCGGGAACAACAAAAGTTCTATTTAGGGTTAAAAAAGCATGAAATCATGTTGAATCTCTCCTCATTGCAAGTCTTCTGTAGATATATAGAAAAAAATAGAGTTAATTTTCAGAATATTGGGATGAGTCTTTAATGTGCATCTCTAAGCTTTAAGCAGAGTCACTGGGAGAGAAAGGGGAAGACAGAGAAAGAATAGCCACTATTCAGTTGGGCCTCCTGTTCATTCACCAGAATGCGTACCTGCGCTAAGCGGACAGGGATCTTTATTTCAACCGACAAGTCAACTCCTCAATGGAGCACACCTGCAAGAGGGAACACTAGCACAACCCCCGGAGAAATATCTCAACTATCTGCTGCAAGTCAATGATGTAAAACTATTAATTTGCCACATAACCATTTTCAATCAGCTGAGAATCGTGTAATCATGAAATTCTTCTCTACCTGCAAGTTTTTTTCTAACAAAGTGTTTTCATTTTGACATTGATATTTGTACAGGTTCCCTGTTTAAAATCAAAGATGCAAACAAGAGAATGATTGGGGGAAACCACTTAGACATAATCATGGTCTTCATCTTCTAAAGGAGATGACTAAATACAAGCCATTTTGAAAAAATGCTGTACAGGGCTTTTTAAAGGGAAATATTTTCTTGGAACATCCTCGAATCATTAAATTTTCACAGCCCTACTGTATGGCAGGGCCAAGCAGAGGATGCTTTAAAAATCATTTTATTGGGGTTTTGTACAACTCTTATCACAAGCCATTCATCCGTCAATTGTGTCAAACACACTTGTACATTTGTTGTCATCATCATTTTCAAAACATTGTATTTCTACGTGAGCCCTTGGTATCAGCTTCTCATTTTCCTTTCCCTCCCTCATAAACAATTAATAATTTATAAATTATTATTTTTTCATGTCTTATAATGACCACTGTCTCCCTTCACCCACTTTTCTCTTGTCTGTCCCCCTGGGAGGGGGTTATATGTAGCTCCTTGTGATTGCCCCCCCCTCCCTTCCCCATCTGGTATCGCTACTCTCATTACTGGTCCTGAGGGGTGTCTCTGTCCTCGATTCCCGTGCTTTCAGCTACAGATGGTTCCTATTGTTCTTTTCTAAAATATCATTTATCTATAAATATTAGTCATCTTAAAAATCTACTGCCTTTTTTCTAAGGCCATTTAAGGAAAGCTTCCTATGTGACTGCTTTTGCAGTTGGTTTGCCAAAAGAATCCAAAAATCACAAACATCTTATCGTAAGATATACTAAATATACAACCACATATGAACAACTCGGTGACAAAGTGTGTTTACTAACAGAAACTTGCCCAAACAAGGCGTCAGCATGGGAAACCTAAGGATCCATCCTGTCCTTTTTTTCTTATTTCTTTAGCTGTTTTTTTTTTCCTCCCCCTGGAATGAAAAACAGACCTGAAACCAATGATTCACTTATTGCTGACATTCTGGCCCTTCAGCCTGAGAGACACAATAATAGCTCTTTTAAAATGATATGCCATGTCACAGAAAAATGTGAATTTGCAATTAGGACACTGTTCATTATTAGAAAAAATTCCCCTTTCAAAATAAAAAAAGAATAAAGTTGCACACCTACTCTAATTAATTGCCTGCGTACAGACATTTTCTTGTTCGTGGTACTCATCAGAGCCGGCATCCTATAACTTCGCAGAACACAGATGAACACATACAGAAATTGTCATTTTCAGTGGATTCCTAACACTGATTTCTCTTACAGCCATCAAATAAAGGAGCGGTGTGTGCATCATGGAGCGTTCCTGGAGACTCGCCCTCACCTGGCTTTTTCTCTGATGCGCCGGGAGCGCCAGGAAGTGATTGATGGACAGGGAGCTGTTCTCTGGCAGCGGCGGGTGAGCTCCTGGCTCTCCCTCTCTGTCTGTCTGTCCTTGGAAAACGTGCTCACAGATGCATCGTGTTCCCCTTGACCGAGGAGATAGGCGTGCCGCCAAGCGCAGGACCTTGTAACAGAGCGACCCCGTACCTTCCCATGGGATGATACCTATCTCCTCTAAGCTAAGAAATAATTCTTTCCAATGTATTCACGGTTGTTGTTGTTGTCGTTGTTGTTCGAGCATCAAAGCAACTCTTGTAAATGATACAATGTCCTCTGTTTCTTTGTAACTGACCTCTTCCCTTCTGAAGTTGTCCATGTCCAGCTTCTGTCCAAGCTGTAGCTAGAGTCATGGTGGGGTGCGGTGGGGAGGGAGGGAGGGTGGTGGGGAGAATACAGTATAACCTGGAAATGAATTTAATATGAAGTGATTTATTTGAAGAGTTTCCCACAAACCTCAGTATAAATTTTAGACCATAAACAGAGACTTCACATTCCTATGAGAAACGTTCTCTGGATATTCATGTTTGTATATTCACATATAACTATCTACAGTAGTTCTAGTTAGTCTGAACATGTCTATGAATCCTCTGTGGTTACTATGGATCCAAGAATGATTTTTTGTATGAGTCATATTTATCTAGACACATACAAATAATTAAAGATGTGCTTTCCTAATGTCTCAATAGAAGGTTTTGTTTATGATGGCTATAAAATACAATAGGGGTTGAATTGCATATTTGTTATCTAATATTGAAACATTAAAATATAAGTGGGCTTAGCATGTGTTTTTGTCATCCATCAGCAATGTTTCCTTTTCTAATTTACATATAATCTCACCTTGATTTCAATATACATATATGTACTCCTATATAATCTATCATACTGATCAGAATCTCTTCATGGCACTGAAATATAGTCTATGACTTTCCTGATGTATTTGTATATGTGACACAGATATGGTTCTAAGTTGCTTGGGGGAGGAGAGAGGACACCCTTTTGTTGGATTAAGAGACAGTGTGATGTGAGAATAGTGGTAGCACAATTTTATGCTGTGGAAGTCACCCTGTGGAGGCAAAATGGAGCATGCCACCCCAAACTGCCATAGATACTGAAGCTGATGATGCTGCACGTGCACGATGGAACTATAAAGAGATTTGCCACTCAGACAAAGAAGCCTCTGAAGAAGAACAAGCTCCCTGAAGATAGTCTGTTTGGGGCTCCAAATTTTTCTAGAGCATCCTATTAGGTGAAGGTTCCAATGTACAGGTTGGGTCTGGTAAGGTGTGTCCTTTATTGGTATCACAGGGGAGAACATTTGGAATTTCCATAAGCTTACAAAGAAGCCAGACAAGATGAATTGGGTTAGGAGTCCGGGATTGAATGCTATCAGCAATTAGGCATCACCAACACAATCAGAATTTCACATCCCAATTTCTCAAATACTTGTCAAGCTTAATTCATTAAGCTCACTGTCATCGAGTTGAATCTGAGTTATAAAAGCTCTATACAGGATAGTCAAAAATGTAGATCTTCACAGGCTCAGGCAGTCCTACCTTTCTCCTAATTAATTGCTGGTCTTAACTGTTAGTTTGGGGGTTAGCAGCTCAAGACCAAATCCACATCACCACCAGGGCACTAACGGTGTGGTAAGTGCTTTCTAAACAAGTGATCTTTTCGTTAAAATAAATTACAGAAACCTATTTAAGATTCAATTCAAATGGGAGATTTTATTTATTCCCAACAATACAGTTAGAATTTTTTTAAGTTATACATCCCAGTTCTTGTCCTAATGGTAAAGACAGGCTGCTCATTAAAAAGATGGAAATTTAAAAAAAAGAAGATGGAAATTTCCAAATTTCCATCTTACAAGGCAAGAAGTAATTTGATGTGATGGTGTAAACTTTATTATATTATTCATGAAGTATAAATATTAGCAGAATATTATACAAAGAGTTGTAGATTTGGAATCTGAAAAATCTACATTTAAATGTATATTCCATGTTTAATGGATTAATGAAATAGAACAAGTGCCTTTTCATTATCTTGATAGTGAAATCAGATGGTCTGTTCTGCTGCATACTAAACAAACGTGCTTTTAATAATCACCAAAGTGACCAAATTGTGTAATTAAAGCTACTGGCTTAGTGGGAAAATGGGAGTCACAGAATCTTCCTCAATTGGATAAAAAAAATGAGAAAGAACTGAGAACATAACTGTAATAGGACAGTTTTACACATATAAATTCTTTTTAAATATATGAATATTATAAGAAATAGAACTTTTCCTTGGGGAGAAAATGATTTAAAAAGTGTTTCTGGGGATGAGCCCCGGTGGCATAGTGGTTGTGTGTGGGACTGCGGCCCACTGTGACGGAGGTTCAATTCCAGCAGTGGGGCTGGGCCTCCTACTCCCACCGCAGGAGAGCAGTGATGCCCCCCCCCCAAAAAAAAAGTGCTTCTGCTAGTTGGCTCAGAAAGGTTACAGCTTGTGAGTTATTGTGATGCGCTGAAAGGAAGAAGGCTATGTGAAATCAGAAGGAAGTGTCAGCTAACAGGTGACTGAGAGATGCTTATAGCTTGTGCCATGTCAGACGAATATGGATCAGTCTTCTTCATGAGTGCTATTTACTGAAACGCTGCATTAACAACCTGAACTTTGTTTTATGTTCAAATTGTTCTGCAACACATTCTATCAATCACATTGAGATAAATTAATATTTTGAAATATGTAGATGAACTAATTTTACTACTTTGTCTATGTCGGGGCAGTTGAGAATGCAAAACTTTTAGCCAGTTCAAATGTGGGTTCCCATTGTTATGATCTTGAGAAAATGAAATTTTAGCTCCTCATCTATGAAATTGAGCTAATAATTTTCTCTAGCTCCTAGCTCATTTAGTCTGAATGCTAAAGAGAATTTAACCCTGGGCTAACAGGTTAATACACACACATGTAGTCGTGCTTGATGTGTTTAATATCCATGATGCTTTCTGGGAAACAAGGTGCTGTGTGATTTGGGTGTTGTAAAAACTCTGTAGCTGAACAAGCACTGTGCGTTGGCTAGGATGGTGATCATGGTGAGAAGCACTCGATTTTGTGTTTGGTTCTCGATCTACATCATCAGCAATTCCTCCAGATCTGACGTAGATCCTTCTAGCATGTTAGTTAACTTTAGAACTTTCAGTGGAATAGACCTTTTAAAAGTTTGGAGATTTTTTTTACCTAGGTTTATGAGAAACATCGTGACTGTAAAGTGTGGCATGCCTAATTGTGAGCAACAGCATTGACTAATTTGGTTACTTCATGTTGTTTAATAATCTTCTGTTTAATTTTTGAATTGATAGTTCTCCTTTGCCTCTTGATGATGCTATCTCTCACACAGTTTTGATGTGTTTGAGAGCAATGAGGCACTTCGTGGTAATACTTTGAAAGAAAATTAAGCAGAGCAATAACACTATAATACTCAGAAGATATGTAATGCACACAGTTGGATGCTGCTGTCTATTTGTCAATTGAAGCATTGCTCTACAGCAAACCTTTTCAAATAGAAAGCGCCGCAGAATGTATGCATACGCCAGTAGCTTATGAATTATTTATGAGTTATTTTCAAGCTATCAAAACATATTATGTATTTTAGGTTATATGAATATAACATTATATAGCTAACGGTCTAGCAGCAAAATCACAAGGAATACAAAAGGTGTGAGACATACCTGTTGCTTTCACTAGTTTTCATTCTTTGATTGTGATTTCAGGACTCTATTATAACCTTATGGGAAGGAGACAGTTGTGTGGTCCAAACCTGCCCAAATGGATACATTCTGCCATGTAACTATAAAGAAATACTTTAGTGAAATAGTGAAAATGCTAGAAGATAGAATGTAATTCAAAAAATTATTTTCCTATTAAATTGAAACATACATATTTCCAATATTTGTTCATTTTTCTTCTATGTTCTTCAGCCATAAGTAGATATAGGTCTACTTATTGTATTTTGTGTGCTCTTTTTTAAGGCAATAAGTAGATATAAATCTTAATAATTATATATAGTATTAACATGAAATAAAGAGATAAAATTTGTGCAAAACCATGTATGCCTTTGGTTCATAATTTGGTAAACTAAATCTGGGTTAGGTTTCATAATTGCATTCTAATATCTCATTTGACCTTGTGTTAGTTATAAAACACGGATAATATTACATGGAAGGGTTTTTTCCCATAAAGGAGAGTTTAAAGCGTTTGATAACTTCAATGATTTTGTGTTACATTTACTATAAACTAGTTTATAATATACATGAATCAAAATTAAATCTATATATTTAGCTACTAGAGTTTTTATCCCACTTGAGATATATAGTCTTCACTTCTGACAATTCTCTAGATCAAGAAAACCACACTTAAAGTAAGACACAAATTCAATTCATACCTAAATAATTTTCCAATCTGAAAAGCAAAGCAACGTATAAAATTAAAAAGTCCAAACACTTAAACTTTCAGAAAAAATATTGTAATTTTCAAAGAGAAGTACTTATCATCAATATTTTGGCTGGCTTTTAGTTATATCATTAAGCATATGTTAAGTATGTAATTCTTCCTATTACTTTATGGTTGGAGAATTAGTCTTTTCTTTCTAAAGGGGCTGGTGTATGTTGCTGGTAATAACTGACACAGAAAGAGACCATTTTCCACAATAGTTATCTGTTGTGCTGCTCACCACAAAGTCAGTAGTTCAAAACCACGAGCTGCCCTGCAGGAGAAAGAAGAGACTGCAATCTAGTCTAAAGAGTTTTTCTGGCACCCACTCTGGGGAGGATAGACCCTGTCCTACAGGATCCCTGTGAAGAGCCACAACACTGGAGTCAAACAGAACAAGGATCTTGATGATGGCTAAGGACACTGCAGCCTTGCCTTGTTCTGGAGAGGCTGCCCTGAATTGAAGTCAACTGGAAGGTAACCAGCAACATCTCAGACAAGGGGGTGGCTATGACTCTGTCTAGTTTGCCCAAGGGAGTGTTCACACTTACCTGAATACTTTCAGCTGCAGAACCCTCCCCCCCACCCCCACAAGGGACACTTTGCAATATCTTCCCTTGTCAGACAAGATCCTGGTCCCTTAGGGTGCAATTCAGGATAAGATATGCTCTTTTGGCACCACGACATAATAGTTTGAGAGATCCATTCCTACTCTGAGATCTCATATTATCTTGTGCACCGTGACAATTGTTCTACTGAATGTCTGGCATTTATTGAGTGTGCACTGAATTTGAGATTAAACTCCTGTGAATTTGCTTTAGAACTGGTCTGAGTTCCTTTTCTTTTTCTTTTTTCCTTTTTGACATTCAACAGAAGCAGAAAGTGAAAAGAAGCCAGTGTTCTTTAGTTAAAAGAACGGTTAGACTGAGAAAAATCACACTTTAGTCTACAGAAGGGTTTTCAAAGCTATAAAATGCAGACAGAAATAAGAAAGGAATGGAACTAGGAGTCACATTCTGGTTTCTGTCTGAGCAGTGGTTGCCATTAGGAGGGTGCTGTTATTTTCTTTTATTTTTTTTCCAGGGATATTACATGAATGCCTGAATATATTTTCCATAATTTGAAATCTTTCCTATTTACAGAAAAAATGATAGTGACTTAATATGCATATTACAGGGAAAAATGAATTGGGTAAACAAATAAATGATCAAAAGCTTAGAAATTAACGAACAATCTCTTGCAAACCAATGTGTTCACTATAAGGCACCTGAGTCTTTCAGTTGTACAAGATTCACACATATAAGTTGAAAAATTATTATCAAAAATAATTTCAAATTTATTCATATTTTAATATTTAAAATAGATATTTGTTGAGTTTGTATAATATGTGGAGTCCTTTGTAAATAATTTCAAATTTATTCATATTTTAATATTTAAAATAGATATTTGTTGAGTTTGAATAATATGTGGAGTCCTTTGTGGTGATATTCCCACTTAAAAGTTTCAATTGGTGAATTGCATACCTATCATGCAGAGGACAAAGATGAAGCTCAGTCTTATTTATTTTCTAGCATTTGCTTTTCAGACAATTTTTTTCAAGCTAAATAATTTGTAGGGCAAGTGAATACCTTCTGAGAGTATATGATACGTACATGTCTCAGCAAAGTATGCGTCACTCTATATCCATGAACTTGGTACACTAAGAAATATTTCAAACTCAAAATTATACAAATGCGATCAGTACGGCAAGATTCGATTGATGTGATAAGTTCTAGTTTTCCAAGTGAAACTAGAATAAGGAAGATCTAAAAAAATTAATGGACTTTGAAATAGAGTGTTGGCATAGAATATCAAATGTACCATGGACTGTCAAAAGATCAGACAGAGATGCACAGCCAGCACACTGCATAGACGCACGCGTGGACTGTTATCCGGAGTTACTGGTCCTTGGAGAAGAACATTAGGTTGGCAAATTAGATGGGCAGCTAAAAAGAGGAAGGGCCTCCACGAGGTGGATTTACACAGTGCCTGCAAACATGGTCTCCAGCCTCAGAACCGTTTCGAGGCTGGCACAGGACTGGGCCATGTGTTGTTCTAATTTACACAGGGTCGCCTTGAGTCAGAATTGACTCGATGACACTCGATGATAGCACCAACACATTTCTCATTGATTTCAATCTTTATCAATTTAATAATTGAATTCATAATGCCCCAAATAAAAAATATCACAGCCATCAAGTTGATTTTTATTTCTGTGAATCCTATAGGACAGGGTAATACTGCACCTGTGGGTTTCTTAGAGTATTAGTGTTAAGGGAACAGAAAGCCTCACCTCTCTCACCATAATAGGTGTGATAGGTAGGTGGGATTAGTAAGACCACTGTGTGATTGGAGGGCAAAGAGATAAATGACTCAGCAAGGTCAGTGTGTGGCTTTCTTAGCTAGCGCTCTGCCTCAAGTTGTGAGCAACACTATCTGTGAGACAGCAAACCCATGGATCGTGTTGCCAGAGCTTGAATTTCCTTCAAGCTCATTTGAGATTGAGGCTGGTGAATCCTGTTGGCTTCCAATGCTTGAGTTCCATATCCCAACCAAACCTGCTTCCCTAAACTCCTGGTGAGTGACCGGGCTGCTTCCTGCCCATGACTGGACTACCTTCATGCCCAAGGAAAGACTCAGCTGCCTGATTCCTTGACTTTGGACCCAGTAGCCCTCATGAGTAGAACTTCCAGTATATTAGCTATTCCATGGAAGTGAGTTGAACTGAGCCCTCTGTGTGGACTAATTAGCTTTTATATTCCTTTGTGATACATATATATATATATATATATATATATATATGTGTGTGTGTGTATATATATCAATACATATATGTAATCATCAGTATCCTGGTTTTGTTTTTCTATAGAACTCTGTTGAACACAGTATGGTATTTATATTACCTTAATCATTACTTGAAACGAAAAGAGGAAAAGACTAAATATTAAGTATTCAGAAGCTACACAACTTTAAGTTATTGGAAACGAAGACATGATATTTAATACCTAAAGTAATAATTTGGGGATTCAGTCTATGAAAATCAACATATACCACACTGATAATTAATATGGATGCAAATCCAGGCAAAGGGATCTATAAGGTTTTATGAACACTCCTTGGCTTTTTCCTGAAAGTGATTATGCTGCAGCAAGAGTTGGAATTAACCCAAATGTAAATCTGATTAATCCAGTTGGATGCATGTTCCTAAGATAATTAATAATGTGGAAGTCACTAATATTTTACCTTAAAATGTATATTAGTGGTAGCAAAGTAATTTGTGTATATCCTGGAAGGATAACTCTAAAAGTTCTGGCAAGAGCAAGAACAGTTTCAGAACTAAGGTTTTGTTTGAGAAATTATTCATGAAAGTAATATCACTAGACATCCAAGAGGGGATTGTAGAGTTCATGCCTAACATCTGACCTTAAATGCTGTAGTATAAATATTGCAATTGCAAACATGAAACAGACTGCATAAACTACTTAGTCAAAAGAGACAAAGGAAGAGATAAAGAGAGCGTATAGTTTTTGTTTTATACTGGTGAGTAATGCAAATATTAGCTAGCCAGCATCACAAGGATGGTGAAAAGTTTACAGACATTGTTGACTATCTTCATCATTGCTAAGCAACCACTTTATTATATTTTTTTTAAAAAATCATTATATTGGGGACTCTCACAGCTCTTAAAACATTCTATGCTTCAATTGTACAAAGCATACTGATAAAAATTACCATCATCATTTTTCTAAATATTTACTTTCTATTTGAGCCTTTGGTATCAGTTCCTCCATTTTTCCTCCCTGCCTGCCCCACCACACATATGACCCCTTAATAAATTATAAATTATTATCTTCATATCTTACACCATTTACCGTCTCCCTTCACCCATAGTTCTATGGTTCGTTGCCATGCATGTACCAGTGTATATGCTTTGGGCTAGCCAGAACTGAAAGGCAGGACTAGGGTCATGATAGTGGAGGTCAGGGAAGCCTCAAAGAACAGGTGGAATATTGTGTGTTTCATCAGTGCTATATTTCACCAGTATAAGCAACCTCTTTAGTTATAAAAGAGAACACAGTCATCTGACATGGGAGAATTCATGACTTCTGGATACATTCTCACTCTTCCAATGTCTCTTGAAAATATGTTAGTTCCTGTTCTCACCAGTATCTAGGTGTTTTTATTGTACATGGCCATGACATCTGTTTCTTACACATACTAATTTTCCTCTCACACAAATGTGTCAGTATAAAATGGGAATATCTAAGAAGAAGATTTTATCATTGTCCCATGAGAAATGGGTAAATGGTTCAATAGTTGTAAGTATGCACAGCTTTAACCTTACTCAATAATGAATGAAAACATGTAAGTCAGTGAAATCAAAACTCCTGTACTCAATGGATCAAGAAAGTTTTACACTCAGCTGCTCGTCATAATCAATATATACAAAAGCTGCTTTTATGTAGAAAATTTGGAATCATTTCTTTTGAGATCTTGACCTCATTATTTACTCCACCTGAACTATCCAAATTTACATTTACATTCACCACCTTAAGATGCCATACAGAAGTCTAAAATATTTTATGCCAACTGAAGATTTTTAAAACTGAATTGCCCAGCTACTGAAAGAAAATGAAAACAACTTGCTTCATATCATTTGTACACCATTTGCCCTTTCTGTGTTTTTATTTATGTTTTCTTCTTCATTAAATCATTTTGTGTACAAGCAGTTTTGCTTTTGTTTTTTTGTTTTTGTTTCATGAAAACAAGCTTCTCCAGTATCAATTGCTTGGAAAAGATGACTGGCTTGATCTCTTCTGAATAGATAATATTTAGTTATGTCTCATTACCAATCTGCTTGTAACCCTCATCACAAAGGTGTGTGTGGGGGGATACCTGAAGGAATCCACATGAGTTAAGGTCTCAATAATATTAGTGTACATTATTTTGCTACGGTTGATAAAGCTTCATGAATACCTGTTCTATGTGAGTGTTAACACAAATCGGAAGATTTCTTTCTTTCTCTCCCTCAGAGGCTAATGTGAGATAGTGGCATTTAAAAAATAATACCAAAAGAGTGACAGCAAAAAACGATCGCTGCACTTTGAAAGTACACACAATGTAAAGTCTCCATGACCCCCAAAGTACAGAGCTTCTCCCTCATGGGACCACAACTTATCTAAATTTGACTCACTACACAGGTTCAGACAGAATAGACAAACTTGAAGCACATGAAAATTAATTTGGTAGCAATATAATGGTTCTCCAATTAAAAATGCTTTATAATTGAACTGAGTTGTGATGAATTTAATTTGATACATGTATTGAAGCTAAAAATTGAGCTACCAAATTGCCAAAAAGATCTTTCCTTTGTGATTTTTTTCCTTTTCTTCCTCCAGAAGAATCCTCATTATTTTCTCACAGATGAAGAGAATAGGATAGTTTTTCAGGCAAGTAAGATTTTTCTGTTTATTTGTTATTTCTTGGGAATATCTATACTGATTCACTCTAACCACCTTCACTTTTTTTTGGGGCGGGGGGAGATCCATCTTATCATGATGGAGCACTGAAGACATATGCTGTTCTTTCATTCTACAATCAAAGATAGAAAAGTTCTAGCAGGGAGTAGGAATAGAATATATTAAGATGTATTATAGTATGATAGAGAGTATAATAAGAATGTATTACAATAATTTTTTTAGAAATAAATGTCGTGATTTTACAGTTTTAAAATTATGCTGCAATCACATTTTCTCCAGGATTGTTTACATGGGATGCTAGCACAGATCTAGTTGTCTGTTTCTCAAAGGTCAGTGCCTTGAATACCCTGTGGAAAGGTGCATCTCTGTACACTCATGGTCACTGAGTCAAATGCAACAGAATGGTAACTAATGGCAACAAATTACCATATCCTGAGTTGTTTAACTTTCTTTTCATGTTTCTAAATATATCATTTCAAATTATGAAGTTTCAAATCTGATAAAAGGAAACATACCCATTTATATATCATTAAAGGCTTACCTAAACTATGGTAAAATCAACAGCATGATGGGTTATTATTCTGAAAACAACATTTCCATTCTAGATTTTGTTCAATTATGCATACATAAAATTTCTATCATCTTCCTGTTAATATTAGACCACAATGATTACATACCAATATCTAAAGGTTGCTTTTTACGTAAAAAGGATTTTAATTGATCTTTTAAAAACCAAAATAGTCATTATGTGTCAGAGCTATAGTACATTAATTACTCATTGGAAGTAAGCAGCAGGAAGAAAATGACAAGTGTTTACTGCATAAGATAGTTGTCTTCACTGAACATGCCCAACCACAAATTAGTACAACAAGAGCAAGATTAAATGAAGGTAAAGGAAGTATTAGAAAGAAAAAATTAGAAAAATTTAGGAAGGAAACTAAGATAATTGAAGATGTGGTTAGGGCATAGAATTCTATTTCTCCTGGAAGGATAACAAGTAAATCCCTCTTACAATAAAGAATCTCCACATATTCTTGTTGTAGTGTGTGAGGACCAAAAGTGAGAAAGCAAGTCAAAAAATGAGAGAAGAAAGGTACAAAACTGGAAAGATTAGGTGCACTATTTCATGAGAAATCCACTTCTTTATCTACATTCTGAAGAGGAGCTAGAACCTAGATTAGTCATAAATCTAATAAATGCCTTCTATATTTACATCTTGAAGCAGGTGTTTAGAGTACTATTTCCTGTCTTCATAATTACTGGATTGATCAAATATTTATGTCAATATACAAGCTAGATTGGTGGCCAGAAAAGAAAATGAGGCCCTTGATAAAGATATAATCTTAGAATTTTATTTTAATTAACTCCATTTTATCAGAATAAGATTTACTTAAGGTAAATTTGAAGTTTTAAGCTAGTTCCTTAACCATTCTCAATTTTAAATCACTTTCAAAATACATAGATACATAAAGTAATGTCTCACTTTCTCCAAAACAGCTGATTTTGAATAGTAGGCTAATATTCAAAAGCATTCTTTCGCTCATTACCTTTGTCATCAAAAGCTAGCAGCCTATGTGAAAACCCGGCGAAAACTACAAGAAAGTGAGTGCCCAGCTGACCGAGAGGAGACTGTTTTGTTCCTCTTCATTTATCTTTTGAAATTGCCAATTTGACGTTCTCTTTAACGTCACGTGATTACCTCATTCATTACTGTACAGTGCCCCCCTTACTCCATAAATAACAAATTCAGTTGTCAGCGTGTGCTGATTGATATAAAAGTATTAGAAATGAAACAGTTCTGAGAGGCAGGTCTGTTGTTATCTGCAACTATGCATTGTTCTAAGTTGGAGAAACTTTCAGAGGCACAGGAGAGTGCCCCACACCCCGCCCCATTTCACTAGATGACATCCAATGATAATAGCCTTAACAGGATGGGAAATTAATTGAGAAAGCATTTCTACCTTGCCATAATTTTATCATCTATTCTATTGCTGCTATTAGCAAGAATGCATAACCCCATGGGTGTTTCAAGGGAATCTCTTTTAGCAGAGCTAACAGTCTGGAGGTCATACAGTTAGCTACTCCCATCAGCCAAGTGTCAAATCATTGTCAAAAAGAAATTACTGGTGTATTCATTTTTTTAGCTTCTAGCCTTGTGCCATGGCATATGAGATGATTTGTGGAGAGCCACTGGGGGGACAAAGAGCACTAGTGGTCATCGCAGGCTTCCTTCACGTCAGCACTTAGTGGAATCATTACAAGTTAACTTGGAAGTGTGAGAGACTTCTGGCAATTGAGCTCACTTTTAAAGTAGGTTAGAAAATCTGGAGTCTAATTGTTTTTTTGGTTTTTTTTTGGTTTTTTTACATATTTTTGTTGTTGTTAGCTGAGTGACACCACAGAGATCAATGGCACTTGTGATGTTAAATACAAATGTAAAGGTTCATTAGAGATTTCACCCATGTACTGAAAAGACAATTGAAGTCTTAAACAAATGATAATAAGTCAAGCCTGTAACATTAAAACGAGTCCTAGTTGCAGAGTGGTTAGGTGTTGGCCTACAGTCCTCGACGTCCACAGTTCAAAACTATCGGCTATTTGAGGAAGCGGCATTCATGTAGCTCTCTACGTTCATAAAGAGTTAGTCTTAGTAGCTGGCAGATGCAGTTCTACCCTGTCCCAGAGTGTCGCTGCAAGTCAACAGTGCCTTGATGGCAGTGAGTTGTCATACTGAAGGTTGAGTTTTGCCTGTCTTCATATTCTCTGCATATAATGAAATGCTTCCCATATATGCATTTTAGATATATGCCGACAGTTGACATAAATACATGAAGACACATTAATAAAAACATCAATAAGACGCAAAAGGTAAATGAAGTTGTTTTATTCTCATATGTATAAAATCTGTGGTGTCTTTCTGTTCTGATTTGGCACAAAGAAAAGCCTGAACTATAGCCTTCTCACTGAAATGTCCACCACTCAAAACTGCAAGCCCCTCTGCAGAAGACAGCTGCAGAAGACAGCTGCTCCCAGAAAAGTGGACGTTCTCAGAGTCCGTGTCACTGGTGGCTGTGAGTCAGACTCTACTTGAGGGCAGGAGTTTACAGACAATTTCACGAGTAAGTATTGAGGACTATAACCAGGTTTCCATAAACTTGTATAAATAATATTTTGTTCTGTGTTTCCATGGCTAGGTTTTAAGTCACTACCTCTGCTAGTTGGTGTTTCTCTTAAAGTACATTTTCAAAGCATCATTATCTTTTTTTTTTCCTGGCATTTATGCAAAAAAGGTGAGGAATAATTGCTGGAACATGATATTTTAAAATGGCATATGAAAGTGTTTTATGATCATACTGAAGGCATTGTTTTGGGGAAATGGTATTTCTCTGGCATGTGCAATGTAGTCAATAACTACATTTTTATGAAATACTTCATACACATCTCGATGGTGTTAGCAAGTTAGCATAAAATGGTTGGACTAAGAATGGAGTTTTCTCATAATTTAACAAGTTCTCTCTAAATCAATAGGAAGATTTCACTTTTCTAAATGAAATGTATAGTTTTTTTCTTATAAGGGCAAAAATGTGAAATAAAAATTTCAAGAAAAGCTAATAATAAGCAATCCATAGAAACGCTAATACAATTTAACTTACTCTAGTTAGTGTAACTCACACCATGTCCTCCTTAACTGCAGTTTGCAAGCTAATGTCATGTTGCCCTTAAACCCCCAACTCAGTTCCTTTCTAATTTTTAAAACATTCTATATATAACGTTCTATATATTTCTGTGGCAAATATTTTAGATGCAGATATCCCCTGAAAGGGCCATCCAGATAACAGAAAATCCTTCATTGCATAATCATATTATTAGCACCCCAAAGATTGTCCATGCTCTCTAGTTAGTCAACAGAGACTTCCTGAGAATACCTTAGCAGCATTGTTCTCTGTGTTAGCTCATGGTCAACAGCTGCTTACTGTGATGATGCCTGAAGTCTGGGTTAATCAAGTACCTCCCAAGATATGCATTCTGAAGTACAGTACGCGTAATCTTTGTATCTACTCAGCACAATTTGGACTCCATAAAGACAGTCGGCATTGCTGTTGATATCCCTGCTGGTGTGACCTTGTAATAAACTTCTCTTTTCTTCTCTAGTTTAGAGTTAGTGAACTGGTCCTTCTGTTCCACGGTAGACACCCTTATTAGAGGTAACAGTTGATATAGTTATTCTAGGTAAGCACGGAAGTACAGTCATTTCCATAATCAATTGTGCTCTCTAGGAATTAGAAATAAATGTAAATAATTATATTCATATATCTTGTGAGAGTGTTCCCAAAGTACATCATAACTCTCCATGATTTTGTTTTAATATACCATAATGTATCGATCACCCATGAATTCATAAAAATTCTTGAGTGTGTCATTTATAACTATAACTGTATAAGTAAATTTATGACTTATAGAACCCCAAAGAGAATTTTAAAACAAAACCAGCATGCATGTAAATACTGATAGCTTTTACAGAACCAAACCCATGTTTTTTTCCACTACAAAGAATCCTTATTTTAAGTGATTATTACCATTATGTTAGTAACAAGTATTAGCTATGCATTAACATCTAGTCATTTTTATAAACACAGGCCAAACTAGAGGCGTACAGGTCTTCCCTAGCTTTCTCAAAGTTTGAGTTCCGCCACTTTTCACTTCTGAGAGGCCTCCGTCGAGGTGGGCCTGCTTTTGGTCATGGAGAAACCCACAGGATTGTTTGTGTGTGTGAGAAAAGGCGGCCGGCGAAACTAGCTGTCGGTGTGGGGTCGCGTATCCCACAAACAGCCAAATGGCCTCACTGAGCTCTTTGCAGGAGGTGCCTTAGCGCGGAGGAGGGGAAAATCCCGTAATAAAAAAAAAAATAAGACTACTGCCTTCCTGTGGATTCCAGATCTTGGAGGGTTTCTGAGACTGTAATTCTTTATAGGAACTGACAGCCACATCTTTCTCCTGGGCACACTGTTGTCTTGTGACTCGTAGTCCAATGCCTCACTCACACTACCATCAGGTCCCTTTTTAAGTATTTTGATATTGGACACAAAATCAAAGTCATATGTGGTTCTTGAGCTTAGTATTGTGGTGAGCTCTCATTTACAAATATATTTAAACAAATTTCTATGTGATAGAATGATTACTTTTTTAAAAGAGTCCAGCTTTTCCCCATAAAATATTTGTGATCAGGCTGAGCCCCAGTGGCGTAGTGGTTGTGCACGGGACTGCGGCCCCCTGGGACGGAGGTTCAATTCCAGCAGCGGGGCTGGGCCTCCTACTCCCACTACCGGAGAGCAGTGATGCCCAAAAATAATAAATAAATAAAAAATAAAAATATTTGTGATCAATCAAAGATTAATGAAAGCTAGCTTTAAAGAAATACCTGTTTATGGAAATGGTTTAAATGATGTATTCACTTAATTACCTTGTTACTAATTTATTTTCTTTTAATTACGGACAAACATGATAAGGTGTCCGGAAAGCTTGCTGAGCAGTTGAAACCCACCAGGCTGCGCTTTAGGAGAAAGATGAATGCTGTAGCCACTGCCAGTGCTTCCCTCCCACTCTTAGTGTCTCCAACACCCTGTCTCTTTTTGAGCGCAGATAGGAGAGTGATGAGTGAGTGACATTTGTGTTGTTAAATCTTAATAATTATTCATGAAATATACGCTGCCCTTCTATTTTAATAATAATGATTCTAGAACTGTAAAAAAAAACCCTTTTATAAAGGAAAATTGAAAAGATGTAATAGCATTAGTGTGTAAAAGGCTCAGAGTCTATAGCCGACCACTTCTGGCTACACAGTGAAAAGGAGACTCCCATTCTTCCCCAGCCTAAGGGGAAAAGGGGGAAGGGCAGGGGCAGAGGGCAGATGTGCCTCCTATCTCCTAAACTTCTCGTACCCTGTCCTGACAGCTTGCAGGACACTCTACACTTGCGTTGGGTTGGATCGCCTGCTGCAAAGGCCCACAGAACTCACACAGTACTCAAAACCGAGGAGGCTTATCATCGGGGAAGTTCGCAGGGTCCCACAAACCAGCCGGAGAACAGGGGAAGGCTGCAGTCACTCCAACACAGGAATACCTCTCCTAGCCGGCAGCCATCATTCTCACCACTCCTCCGCCTCCCAACCACACGGTCTGCTGCCTCTTTCTCCGAAAGCCGCAAGTCATCCTGCTGATCGACCTCTCAGTCGCATGGTCTCGGCTCTTCTCTGCTCTGTCAGTCCTGGATCTTGACCTTGTGCCAGTGCTCTGGTCCACAGCACCCTTGCCATAGCTTCTGATGCCGCAGGCTCTGGTTTCCGCCACTTCTGACAGATCTAGAATGTGCTCCACCGGGGATCTTCTTTCTGGATTGTCCTGAGATTTTTCTCTTCCTGCTTTCAGAGGGTTCATTTTTCAGCCAGGGCAGTGGTCACTCGATCTGATCAAGTTCCTTCTCATAGTGTTGCACATAATTTATATACATAGTCAAATCCAATCATTTAATGAGGGTTATACAGCTAGGGATAGGAAAGCGATATTAAGAAATTTTACTTCTTACAATAAGAATAATGAAAGCTTTATTGCGCTATATAGCATGGGACTATTACTATAAAATTATATTAATCTTGAAGTGTAGAAACTATGCATCATTCAAACAGATTATAAACCATTTCAAGACAGGTATTCAAGAATTACAATATATATGATATGTCTTTTACTAAATATTTTATTCATTTTTATTTTCCTTTACAAACATGAGAAATATTTATTTGGTCTAACTTAGTGTGCATTACTTTTGGGGGGGAATTTTAAATGTTTGTCTTCACCAATCTTCATAAGATAAATGTGCAATTGAAGACATAACAAATAGAAAATTATTTATTACGTCTTATGCAAATGATAGTTTGGACCCATTTATGTGTTTAATTATACTTATACTTTGAAATGTTGCCTCATGAGTTACTTGAAGGCATTGGAAAATATTGAATTGAAATCACATAAAAGTTTCTGCTACAGTTACATCTTTAGACATATATTTTTAAGTTTTTACCTGCCCCTAAGCAACAGTGCTTTGTAAGGACTTTCGCATAAAAGCTGTGAACTCTTGCTCTCAATGTAAGGGTTTGCTTTTATTTCTGACATTTAATTGAAATGAAATGCTGTTTTAGCAAAACTAGTCCCTCCTTTTGCATATCTCTTTAACATCAATGAACTGATATTTCTCACACTAAAATAAAAGTTCAGGCGTGATTAAGATTATTTGAAAATCATTTCCCTATTTATTCTACTTTTCAACTTTTTTGGACCAGAAGAGAATAAGGCCCAGCTAAGTATAAATGCAGAATTTTTCTTAAATTTTATGTAAGGTCATTAAATTTGAAAACTAAAGCTTTGTGTCAAGGCAGTGATCTCTTATATGTATGTCCTCCTCTGGATTAGTTTTACTATATTTCTTCTCCAATGATTTATTTACACAGGCTGAACTTTTGCTTTGAATCACACACTATAAAATACCCTGTCGTAAAAATATATATTTGCATGATGCTTATTAGATTTCTCAGGTGTGCCTTGCTTACTTTGTTTTGCTCTGTCAACTGTTCGTTAAGAGATCCTCGAGAGAGAAGGGACGCCTAGATCACAGTGTGTCTACAGCGCGGCGCTCATCCCCAGGCAGGTAAGACTCCCGTGAAGAACACTGGAAGATAATTGGCTTCAGCTGCTGGGGTTGTCCCCTGAAATTGCTTCATTCCTATATTGCCTGACCTAAGCAACAAGGACATATTTTCAATTCAGACTCCCTTAAATTGCTATATTACAGCGTTTTTGTAAACCTCTAGTGTTACCAAGGTGATAAAACTGCTTGTTTTTCAAAATATTCTATATGTTTTGTTGAGAAGTGTAGGTGAAACTCGTTACTTGAATTACAAAATGCTGACCGTACTGTTAAGTACATTTGACCTATGAATAATTTCTGCTCGGTTTTATGCCTGTTTATATCCAAACTGCGTAGGACTTCTGCATTCATTATTAAAATAAAACCATTCTTTCCTCCCTATTAATTGAAGTACCATTTAATGCTGATATTGTTGATACACTCAACATGCCTTTGAGTGTGGTCCCTGGCCAAATTTCACAGCCAGTGGCTCAGGAATCCTGAAGACACATTCCCAGCCTGATTAGCAGGGCCCAGGATGGTGGGGGGAAGGGAGGTGGAAATAGCTTTGGTAATTTTTCAGCTCATTAGATGCACATTCATCTTAATGGGGCATCAAACTTTAAAACTATGTAATGCATTCCTCTCATTTAATCCACTAGAGAATATTCATAGTAACCACAGGAAAGCAGAAAGGATTTCAACACTTTGAAGCTGCCTGAGTAGGTGTCATCTTTCCCTTTAGGAAAAAGGAAATAGACATGTGATGCACCGCACTGGGCCCATGTTGCCCCCACTCCCAACCCCATCGAGAGCAAATGCATGGCAACAGCGCTTCCCCTCCAATAAAACACAAATTGAATTGCCCTCGGCCGTATTTGCTGATGGTGGCCATGAGTGGGAAAAGAACACGATGTAAGTCATATTGTCTCTGATAAAATAAACTAAAACTTAGATATGTATTTTTAAATCCCCAAATAGACAAAACCTAACTCATTTTCTCTAATCAAACACTTTTGTTCATTCCCTCCACATGCATTTCTAAGCATGGCTTTTCATATAACAATGCTGGGTGATGTAGAATACAGAATATAGAGATTTTTTTTTAAAAAAAAAAAGGATTAAAAGCAGAGATAATAGCACCTTTCCCTTCTATCTGAACATACTCACCAAGGTTTGAAACCAATCCTACCATTTCTAACCTATTCCTCCAAGTGTAACGTCACTGGGCATCTGACATATTTGGCTTTTTAAATGATGTATTGCATTTCATTTTAGTTCTATTGTGGTTAAAGTGTTAGTCTACAGAGAAAATTAGTTTGCCTTTCATCGATTAACATACATTGTGTTTCAGGACATTAATTGCAATCCTTTGACTTTAAACAGCACTCTTGTCACTCCCAGTCTCTGGTTCTCTTTGCCCTTTTTTGCTGCTCCTGCTTTGAGAGTTTCCTTTCAGAGAACATGCTGCTCTTTCAGTTTTATGTGGTGATTGTTCTGGGGAGCACATTTTTAAGAGTGTAAGTGTTGATTTAATAGGGCCTTCTGTTTGGCTGAATGGTAATCTGCTGGGTGGAGTTCAGTTATACAGGTTTGAAAGGTGACGGGCCAGACTTTGGGGACTTCACCCATCTCAGGCCAGTGAATCTGGTCTTTGAATTGTTCCGAATTGTGCTCCACAACCTCCTCCCACTCTGCCGAGGATGACTTGTCGTGATCCCGAGGTGAGAAGGCACCTCGGGGACCTCACAGGCACCTTCCAGTTCTGCTCTCACAGTAGAGAAAGCCGTAGTTCATGTCATGCACTAGTCCTTGGAACTAACTGTTGTGTCTTTTGTCTTTGGTTTTCTTCACCTTTCTTTTCCCCACATGGTGACAGACCAATAGTTGCATCGTAGATGGCTATTGGAAAGCTTTGTATACCTCAGTCACTACTCACCAACGTAGGAAGATGGTTGCCTTCGTGAACTCCCAAACACACAACCCATAGTGACCCAATAAGGCAGGATAGAACCGCCCCTCTGAGTTTCTGGGATGCAAATCCTCAGGGGAGTAGAAAACCCATCTTTATCCCATTGGGAAATAAAATTGTTATACCAGTTGGCCTGGCCAGTGAGCTGATAGTTTTAAACTACCAAGCCCAGCAGCTAATTCTCTCAAGCTGCTCGGTGAGGGCTAGGAAGTTTTGAGAAATGTGTTCCCTTGTGTGCTCCATTACATATGAGTATGTTGGCACACCTAGAAATATACACATGGAAATATCCTCTGCTCTAACTATACATACATTCATTGTATGGGGGCGTTCCTATTGGCTTCCCCATGCATCTTCATGCTGCATCTCAACCAAACTATATTGACTTGTATTCACTAGGTAGACTAGTATTTGGTATGAGTTAGTGCAGGGTCATACCTGTCACAGCATTTGTTTTTGTGGCCTTTTTCTCTTTTGTACCTCCTGATGTCTTCTTTTGCCTTGATGAGGCTAAGCTAACCTCCTATCCATCGGGTATTCTCTTTCCCTTCATCTGAGTTAATATGTGTCCGATCTCTGATGAAGGATTTTACACGTTTTACCCTTTAATTCTGACAGAGGCAAATAATGTCCCTTTCTGTGCATAAATCTTTTTTGAAGTTTCTGTAACAGGAGTCTCATATGACATTTGTCATATTGTGATGACTTATGTTATGAAATTGTTTGTGAATTTACAGTTATTCTTCTTTAGCATCATATAGCATTTCTGTGTATGCAGGTACCATGTTGTGTCTGTGCATCCATCCTTGGGTGAGTACTTTGCTTTCTGTAGTCTCTGTGCTATCATGAACATGACTGTAATGATCATGTAGGTGCATATAAGGGAGTACATACCCAATCAGATTTTTTTCAAAGCTATGCATGTTTTTTGTTTTGTTTTTTTACAAAACAACCTTATCTTCAAAGTAATATACATTATACTTAATATATTTGTCACATCTGTGACTCCATATTTGGAAACATTTTTTCAGACTCATCTCTTTGGATAGCTGATAACTCCCTCATTTTTTCTTCACCTCTTCTATATCATTAAATCTCAGTCCTTTCATTTCCTGCTTCATTGATAAAAACAAAATGAAGTCTCATGGTGAGTAAGGTTTGTGGGGCAAGAAGAGTATGTTGGGGAGCTTGTCCAAAACTGGCACACTGAGATGGCTACCTGAGCAGGGTCATGTTGTGTTGCAAACCAGTCCTCCATCTGCCACAAATCAAACCTTTTGTGTCACATACTGTTACACAATATTTTCAGACCTTTTAAACAGAAAGCTAGATGAAGAGTCTGACCTGATGGAACAAACTCCCAATGCATCACAAACCCCCTCACATAAAAAAAAAATCAGCATCACTTTTTAGGGGGTACCCCCTTGCATATCTGTTGATTTCAAGACTTCTCTTTTTCTAGAATATATACTTCAGAGTGAACTTTCTGGATGTTCTGGTAAAAAATAATCTCTTACATTATTTTACTAAGTAGTCCCAGTAACATAGTGCACCTGTCAGCTGCCTCTTGGAAGAAAAATGTGACAGTCAGCTTCTGCACAGGTTCAGCACTGGGAAATATGGACGGCCTGCTTTTTGCTATGGGGACTTTAGTGGTACCACAGTCAACGGCAGCAGGTTTAGTTTGGATTATGAGCTATGTCAAAGACAGAGATGGATGCTGGCTACTTCTCTCCTTCAAACCAATGGATGAAGATTAATTCGTGATTTGTCCCTGCTTCAAACAAATGATCAGAGCCATTTTCATCTTAATTCTTATTTATCATGTTTCTGTTGAAATAATATGAAATCTGAAGTCTAAGATCCTGCCTTGTCCCAAACTGTTATGGACTTAAGCTCTGGTCTCAGAAAAGAAGAAACTGAATCATCACTTCCAAATCTAATATTGAAAACTTTCCTTTTTTATTTGTGGGATGTTCATCTTCTCAACAAAAATTTAGGAATGGTTTTCAAGCCAGCCATTGATTCTTCTGACCTGAGTGCATTCCTGAAGCAATTTAGTAAAGGCTAGCAATGGTAAAGATCAGTGAGAAAATTAAGGTCCCTGAAAGTGGCCACAGTTTAAGAGCAAAATGAAACCAAAAAGCATCTGAGTGGTTTATCAGGCTTGACCATGGGAAGAAAAAAAAAAAAATGATTACCTCTCTGCCCTCAGATACTCACCCTCCCACTCATAGCTGATGTGGAGCCAAGGCCATGTGATCTCTGGAGGGAGATACAGTGCAGGTCTCAGGGCCTCCTGGTTAGGCCTACATATAGCCTGAACCTTTGCACATCCTGAATTGTTAGCCTGGACACCTCCACCGGGACACCTCTTTATGGGGGCCTGGTGGTATAGTGGCTACCAGTTGAGCTGAGATCAGCTAGGCCCACTGTTTGAAACCACCAGCTGCTCCGCAGGAGAAAAGCTGGACTTTTGAACTCTGTAAACAACCACAGAGCACTAAACTCACCGAGGGCAGCCAGGAGTCAGGAAAGGACTGGATGGCAGTGAGTTTGGGTTGGGGTAGGTTTGGCAGTGCCCAGTTTCAGTTGCCTTTTCTGGAACCTTCTTGGGAAAAGAGGCAGAAAACGTGAAGAAACTTTTTCTTTTGATTCAGGACCTACAATTTTTCCACTTTAGTCCTTTTGTCTTGTCCTCTATCTGGCCTAAATCACACCAAACCCATGCCATCCAGTTGATTTTAATTCATACTGAGCTGACTGGAGGGTGTAGAACTGCCTTTAGGCTTTCTGAGGCAGGAAATCACTTGAGAAAGAGACTGCGCCATCTTTCTGCTCATGAACACTGGAGCGTGGGGGGTGGGGGGTGGGTAGAGATCCATGGCTCTTTTCATTAGCAGTAAGCACTTTAATCTGTGTGCCACCAGAATTCATCTTACCGATAGCCGCTGTCTGTTTGCCGCTGTCTCAGCACCAATGTTCCCCAAATCACTAATGATCGATTTAACTCTCACCTTGGAGTGGGGTGGATGGAGAATAAGGGATACTAAAGCATACTCCATTTTAGCCTCTGCCATTAACATTTAACCTCTTGACTGGACTGTTACTTTCCTTTTGACTTATTGTTCGACTCAGCTGATCTGACAGTTCCACTTAGCTCAATTAACTCAGTTTGACTCGTCCCCAAGACCAAACGGTTATCTCCAAAAGGCCATATCTAACATTTTCTGCATGGATTTATATTGTAGCACTTCCATGTATTAGTTATGTGTCCTTCGTCAAGTGACTTTGTTTTCATTTTCTGTAGAAGGGAGAGAAGGATAGCTATCACAAAATTTCTGTTTGATAATTAAATACTGATAGGTACATAGCAAAGGTCTCTGTCATTATTGATCATTATTTTTATTCCCCTAGGAAACTAATACTCATCATTGCCATTTACCTCTTCACCACAACAACAATCTACTCCAAGTTTGGGGATAAGTAAGTGAAAATCCTATTTTGTTGTTGTTGTTCACTACCTTCCTAGTGTTGAACATGTGCTCCATCCACTTTCTCAGTTTCACTCTGTAGTGTTATGATGCCACACCGGGTTTCTGGACAGTAGAATTAATGGTATCTTGTATACTTCCATTCTATAATTTTACAGTAAGAATGACTCATTTTCCTCATGACTAATGCTGTACTTTACTTGATTTTAAAGCTCACTGCTTTCATTCGATCTCTGACATCTGTCAATCCCAATGACTTACTATCATACATTTGTAAGCCCATCTTAAACTAGCCAACAAATAAGAAATACATGGACCCACAACAACTTAGACTGGGTTTACAGTCTGTAGATTCAAAGGTTCACCATTAGATAGCTAAATGCCTTTTTCTCAAATGCTATATTGGCTTCCCCCTAACACCAGTTCTTCTCATGATACAAGGTTGGCCTCTGGCCTCTTTCCCATCTCATTCTCTGAACCATCACCACGCCTGCCTTTCCTTTCTTCACCCAAGAGGGGGCATTACCTGGACTTCTTCTATGATCTTCTGGAGTGGAACCAATAGTTGGAATCCAATCAGGGGGTTTACTAAAGGGGCCTCAAATAGTCAAAACTCACAAAACCTATGCAGGTTGATCAATAATTAAAATCCTGTCTCAATTGCAAATTTGTAAAGTGCAATAATATTGCCTAAGTGCTATTGAGAATCTGAAATGGGTAATAAATAACTTGTGTGTTTGCATTCTTATATGGAGATATTGCATGGTGATTATTATAAAACTCAAATGGGTGAGAGATTTAGTCCCAGCTTTCCCATTCACTATCAGTGTGGATTTGTCACTTACCGACTCTCACCCACTCCCAGTTTCCATGGTTATGAAAAGTGATTATAGAATATACGAGGCAGGGTTTTTTACATTAGATAGAAAAATGTATGACGTGACTTGTTCAGTGTTGGTACACAGAAAACTTGTGAAAAACCTTAGTTTCTTTTTTTCAAAATAAATAGACCATAAAAATTAAGAAATGGGATAGAAAAATTTGTTCTAACATAATGAGAAACCTGAATGATAAAAATTACTTAATTGACATTGGGGTATAAAATAAGCCAGTTACCAGGGGGTTCCCTGTGAGAAATATACACTGTAACAGCTAAAGAATGATATATAAAGAAACTTTTTTATTGATTTAAAATTGGTTAAAATAAATGTGCAGTCTCAGTGTTTGAAAATGTATCTTGTTATTGAATAGGCAGGTAGAACACCCCCACCCCTGCCCCCAACCTTTCTCTCTCTCTCTCTCTCTCTCTCTCTCTCTCTCTCTCTCTCACACACACACACACACACACACACACACACACACACACACACGGTTTAAAAGCAAACATCCGATCAGCACTGTTAAATTATTCATATTGTCTCTATGATGGGTCTGAACCCATGTGGTTCTAGGGCATTCATTTAGCTTACTGTGAGGCACGACTCTTCGATTTCGATTTCGTCAACCTGAAGCTCTGATCAAAAGAATAATTCCATGCTTCCTGGTTTCCCACCTCTCCACATCCTGGGTGCCCTGCTTGAAGCTGACATTCTGTGCACACTTCAAACATCTCTTCTGCACTCCCTGCTGGAACCTGTTCTCTTCGATCCCCCAATTCCGAGCTCCTTGGGAAACCTACTGCTTTCTCCGTGGTACAAATCTCCTCCCTGCAGCTCTTCCTGGAGCAGCACCGCGGTGCCCGGTGCCCAAGGCAGAGACCTGCGGGTGGGGACCGTAACCTTTATTATGAACAGTTACTAGAACAGGCTGATGTTGCTGTTCAAGCCGAGAGAGAGTCAGAGTTTGGGACTATTTCACCTTCAGAGGCAATGATGAGATTTTCCATTATCACCACTTAGTAGGACCTTAATGTGCCATTAAGTTTCGTTAAAGTCAGCACCACCACCCCTTCAAAAAAAAGTTTGTCTCAGCTTCCCACTCTATGGATACAAAAGCAGTAATGTTGTGTGTGAATTCCGGGGAACACACTAATCAATAATATCTGTGACTGGGTTTGCATCTCTGAAGAGTTTTGCTGTAACCAAGTAAAAAAAATCTTTTAAATGAATAAAGCAAATCTCCTTAGGAGAATGCATCCAGAGCACAGATCTCAAAAGTCACTAGGAGTTTGAATCCTGTCTCCTAAAATTTAGTTGATTTTCTAATACATAATATTGAGTTACCTCATTTCTGGAACATAGAGGAAAACTGTAGCATGTGTTAGTAGATATTTAAAAGTGGGTCATTTGTGATCATTTATCTAAAAGTCTTCCTTTTCCAGATGAGGAAAATGAAGTCCAGAACTGCTTGCTCAGCACAAGCTTTAATAATATGAGCACAAAATGACTATTATTGCTGATACACCACTCTAGCAGTCACAATACAAAAATCCTTCTGTTCGATATATTATGAAATAATGTGAGTGCAGAGACAGAGATGATTATATCTAATCTTTCACACATGAACCAAGGAAATGTTAGAGTATCATGATATTTATTGACTTTTATTTTGGGCAAATTTACAAAAAATAAGACTGGTAAGCTTTTTAATAAAAAGACTTATGGGTGGAAGACATAGTAACAGAAAATAAAATCATAAAATAGTTTTTCAATTAGGTCCATGCATTTGAAATGAAGATAAACAATAGTTAAAACCAAGGTGGACTGTGGTTAGTTTTGCTTTCTGGGATCGTGGCTTAGGTTAGTTCAGAGCAGCAAAGAATCCTCTCTTGCAATATCATTCTTTGTCTTCTAGAAACTGAGGTAGAAAAGGAGAAGGGTGGAACTCAGAATAGATCGAATATCATTAATGAGATGCACTGAGACTCTGGAAATGTGAAGCTGGGGAGCAGGCTGCATTGCCTGGGTGATAATGTGTGGGAAACTTCCTGGGAGCTGGGAAGCAGCGTCCCATGAGAGAAGGGGTAAAGTTGAGCAAAGGCACGAGATGCCATCGGCTCTGGGGAAGCCGCCTTGATGTACCTCCTAAGTGTTAGCTGGTGAACTGAAAGCTGGGACATGTTCAGCCACCCACTAGCTCCACTGGAGAAAGGCTTGGTACTCTGTGCCCCAAAGGGTTGTGTCTGAGGAAAACTCCTGGGGTAATTTTACTCCCGGGTCCCCGTGGCTCTAAGTCAACGGAGCTGCACTTCCTAACCACAACTCTGCGTCTTGTACACTGTGAGCATCTGTCCTCTTCCCCACCATCAGCCACGCCTGCTCTGTATGGAAATAGCAGAGGTGGCGATTGCTGTCATACAGGATAAGTGAATTGCCATAGTGTCTGCATAGAAAGAAAGCTGTAGCTTCCTCTTGAGATATACCAGGGACTTTGCTAGAGCGTGCAAGGAAAGCCCTAAGAGGAAACAGGATTGGGAGCTGAGTCTTTGGAACCACATTTGCTTGTTTCAGCACTTTTGTTTGTCACTGTCTTTTATGTTCTTCAGTATGTCAGTCTTGCACTGAAGCAAACTAGTGTCGATTCTGAGCATTGACCCCATGCTCCTGCTCCACACTCTTAGTTTTCCCCCACTTTCTATTTATTGTTGTTATTGTTGTTGCTAGGCATTTTAAACAAGTATCTGCCTAGCTCATTTCAACTCTTAAATATTTCCATATGAAACTGTTAAAAGTAAGAGTGCTTTTTTAGCAGCTATAATAACATTACCACACCCTCAAAATCAACAACATTTCCTTAAAGTCATAGAAGACTGAAGTGAGTTCAAATACGTTTTAGTTATCACATGACACCATTGGGAATCAGGATCTAGACAAAAGTTACTCATCTTAATTGATTATGTAATCTTTTGTCTTATATTTTTGGTTGTTTTTATTTTCTCTAAATGAGACCCATCATTTTTTAGAGTACTTGTAGGTTTACTGTAAAATTAAACAGAAAGTACAATTGTCATATTTTTCCTATCCTGGTGTACAGTTTACCATGCCATAAGTCTCTTGCATTACTACACTGTGTATTAAGTATTGATGCATAAATATTATTAACTAAAGACTATAGTTTAACTAAGTTTCATTCTTTGTGCCTTATGAGGTGATAGACTTTAATAAATACATGTCATATAGCTGCCATTAAAGTACCATAAAGAATAATTCAACTGCCCTAAAAATTCTCTATGACAATTTATTTCTCCTTGATCCCCACTCTAGCCATCTGGCATTAATGTTTTTACTATTCTAGAGTTTTGTCTTTCTCACACTACCTTACAATTGGAATCAGACACTACAAAGTCTTTTACATTGATTTCATTTGTATATGTGCATATAAGGCTTCTCCATGTTTTTATCATTACTTGGTTTTCATGTTGTTTTCATTGTTTCACGTGTGTGTCTGGGTAGCTAATTTATTTTTATTGTTGAATAATATTTCATTGCATTTCCATAACATAGTTTACCTATTAATCTATTGAAGGGTCTTTCAATTGCTTCCAATATTAGGATAATTTTGAGTAAATCCTCTCTTTTCCTATGCAATTTTTAGCTTGTTTTGCATAAATACTCAGCATCCTGATTGCTGGATTGTAGGGTATGGTGGAGAAAAGATTGAAGTTGTCAAGGATTTCATCTTGCTTAATCCACAATCAGTGTTTATGAAAGCAGCAATCAAGAGATGAAAGGACACATTACACTGGGAAAATATGATGCACAAATCCCTTTTAAAGTGTTAAACAGCAAGGATGTTATTTTTAGGACTAAGATGTGCCTGACCCAAGCCATGGTAATTTCAATTGCTTCATACACATGTGAAAGTTGGACATTGAATAAGGAAGGCAACAGAATCATGGCTGCATTTCAATTGCAGTGCTTGAGAGGAATATTGAAAGTACCCTGGTGTCAGATCTGTTTGATTAGAGAAACAAATCCAGTGACACACATTGTGCATAAGAAATTGCTTTCTATCAAGAAGTAATTATGTCTCAAGAACACAGCCCAGCCCAGCCCAGTTCAACTCAAGTCCATGAGTCCGTTACTAGTTCATAAGTCCCTCTTCACACTCACTTAGCCACATGCAATGACACAGACTGCAAGAAGTTCGCTAGTCGGTCGGGGCAAAGCCACAGTACAGTGGATCCTAAACCAGCAAGAAGAAGAAGAGGGAAAGAGAGAGGAGCTTCCCAGTTCCCTCCTTATGAGAAGATCACGCCAACAAGATAACAGCACCAGCCTGTGACCTGATTGACATGTCCAATTCCACCTTTACACTTTCATACATCAAGGTGACACAAATTAATATAGCACATCTGTGAGTTGCAAAAAGCATAACCAAATGTATCTTATAAGAAGAATAGCCAGAATACTACCTAGAAGTAAGGGTGGTAAGACTTCATCTCATGTACTGTGGATGTCTTAGCAGGAGAGACTAGTCCCTAGAAAACAATAGCCTGCCTGGTAAAGTAGAGGGTCAGAGATGGAAAAGATCTCTGACAGATTTGTCTCTCTTTTGTCTTTGATACAATGGATGCAGCAAGAATGAGGGGAAGAATGGCTCAGGAGTGCACCATGTTTTTCTGTTGACTGTAAGGTACCTGTGGACTGGAGCTGACTCCACGGCACCAAACAACAACCAGACTGTCTTCCAAAACTGCTGTGCTCTTTTACTTTCCTACCAGCAAGGAAGGGGACTTCCTGTTCTGAATTTACTGTCATCTAGAATCATCGGATTTACCCTCTTTTTCATTTACTTTTCTGCATATTTAATTTTTGTTAAAGGCTAATTTTTTAAGAAACACCCACCCTGTTGCTGGTGAATCAATTTCAAGTCATGGTGACAGCAGGTGTTGCAAAGCGGGACTGTGTGCTCGAGAGCTTACAAGACTGACCGGACAGAAGTGAATGATGAGACCATTCTGAAATGTCTCAAAATGCATTGGAAGGGCTAAAGTTTGGGTCTGCAGTAAAGCACTTCACACCTTTGGCCACCCTGCTGGTCTCAATCCTGACTGTATATGATCATTTCTTTTGGCCTATATTTCCTGGAAATTGATCGAGCTGCTTATTGATTAAATTAAAATGTAAATCACTGGCAAGGATATTTAATTAAATAATACACAATTCTCTATGGATGTTTTACATTGCACCATATAAAGAGGCAGTCAGTGTCATGTAGTATCACTACAAATATATTCCGGTGATATATTTGAATAAATATATTTGAATAAATATATCATAAATAAATAAATAAATATATCATAAATAAATAAATAAATAAATAAATAAATAAATATTCCGGTGATATATTTGAATAAAAAGAATAAACAGGAACATTTGAAAAGGCCAACCTTTTCCTTTGATCTTTTCTTTATCACTATTCTTCCACCCCCTTCTTCACTCTCCTTCTCAACATTCTCCATCTCATACAGACATGATATGTGAAAGTCTGACAGCTGTCTGTCAGTCCTGAAGGCACAATCCATGTGTAAAACCAAAAGACCAAGAGGTCCTGTCCTTTTTGTTCATTGTGGCTCTATGAAAGCAAATATAATCCAGGACCAAGTGAATTTTGATACAAGGTTAGTGTGGCAGTTATGTAATCCCGGGTGAACTTGCAAAGGGGTGGAGTCTAGCCTGTCAATCAGGCCACAGATTAATAACCTCATTTGGAAGGACAATGGAGGTAAATAGCTGACTGGAGACCAGATATAAACAGAGTCTCTGCTTTGTCTCCCAACTGACAAGTCACATGGAGCTATGCTGAGGAAGCTGGAGCTCTGGAGTTGGGTGAACCACCTGGACACCCACGTCAGCACTGAGATGCTTCCACCATCACGGGATCCATTCATCTTTCTATCTTCTGGCCTGGGATCTTCCTGTATTTGCCATGATTGCATGGGTGTTTGAGTCTGAGGAAGAATTTATTGACTGATATCAGACATATGGGCTAATATCAGACCTAGAGACTTGATCTGGACTGGGTAGGGATGTTTTCTTAATGTCTTCCTTGATATAAAGTTCTCTCTTACACACCTATGTCTCCCTGGATTTGTTTCTCTAGTCTACCTTGACTAACCAGCTAGGTAATAGAAATTAATCCCTTCCTTGTTAAGCTATTTTTACTTGAAGAGCTACATGTGATAATGGCATATTTAACATTTCTTAAAATTCCCCGTAAGTAACAATAGTGCTATAAGCACCCGTACAGTCGTCCTACCTGGATGCCACTAGCATCTGTCTATAAATAGCTATCACATGCTGGTCATTTGGAAACAAGATTCAAAGCCATGTTCTTTACTTTAATTTTTAACTTTTAAAATAGAAATATTGATGTGCGTACTTTCAGCAATGTTGTGTGTAGAGTGAAAACTAGGTAAAATAATACAAGCCAAGTCATTCAGATTAGCCATGGGACATGGTATGTAGTAAGTAATGAAAAAGTAATAGTTGTTACATTCTTGCCATTATCCCTGCAGATCATTGAAACTACCCATCAGGGTGAAGTAGTACCTGATATTTATTGTTACCTAGGAACATCAGAGTCATTTTCCTTGTCACTTATTACTGAATAATCACCTGTGGTATTCTCTTGTGAAGATATTACCTTGAATTTTGTATGAGTATTTTTTTCATAAAAATAAAACCCATTGTAATGCAGAACCAGAGGTTGAAGAAATACTAAATTATGAGTGAGCATCAAGATAGAAGTCCATAAAGTGGGGAAGTTATTACTGGCAGCGCAATAAATATATGTCACCAGCAGTTATGTCTAAGCTGTTCCCTGGAAAACTGTATATTAAAAGACAAGGCCTAACTAAACATGCTAAACAGTTGTGGCAGAATTAGAGATGCTAGCTGAGAATTATGAATTTATTAACTTGGCTGAAGAAAGTCAAGATAACATGGTTGTCTGAGCAACCTTTAAGTATGCAAAGCTGATAAATTAATAAACAAACTGGATTTACATCTTTTAAAAAGTCACTCTCTTGGAAAGAAAGAACAAACCTGAATTTAAATTGGGAATGCAAAAAAAGTGTGGAGGGTAGTAAAAGATATGTGCTATTTCAGGAAATCCTGTACAATAGCTCTGAGAAAGAGCTGTTCAACCCATCAAGCGCTTCCAACACTGACGAACAAACTTCTCAGGTTATAAACATTTAGGAAATGATCCCCCACCCCACCCCCCCACCATAATGTGCAAGTATAGTAAATATCTCACTTCCAGCACGATCGAGGAAGGAGGTCAGCAAATCCTCAGAAATTATAAAATGGAATAAAATATCCAACATTAGCCATTTCAGTACTCTAAGGCATAACAACAGAGCTCTGGTGGTACACTAGTTAAGGGTTGCACTGCGATCCATGGGTTGAAAAGTTTGAAACCACCAGTCACTTTTAGAAACTCAAAGCACAGCACACTAAGAAGTGCTTCTGCATGAAAACTAATGAACATTGGGTAAGAAAAGGGCAAGTCTGTGGCATTCTTATTCAGAGTGGCTTTCATGTGCCCTCATCATAGGCCGGTGTCTATCAGCATGGCACTGCATGCAGAGCGTAGCAGGTAAGTCAAGAAGACCGGTACCTTCACTATTATTGCTGTTGCTGCTGCCAGGGGAGACTCCCTTTATTTAAACAACTCTCAGTTCAAGAGATGATTTTAGATAGAAGCAAGCAGGGAGGGACAGTGGCCGTCTGGGTAATTTATTAGAGTTACAGACTGTGAGACAGCTTCACAGGACTAGATGATCCCTCCTTGGAGGATATTACAGGTGAAGAAGAAAGCAGAGTGGGCCCAAGCCAAACACGGGAACATCGTCTAGTGAGCTGCTGAGGAGGGTTCCGTGATGCGATTGAGCTAGTTCACAGCAGATCCACTGGACTGATACTTTATCTTTTGTTGAGTTGGCGGAGCTGTTTGTTAAACCGGGTTCTCTCCTAAGGTGGATGACTGGGCAACTGCTCCAATTGGAAATCACAAACGTATATTCCTTACTCTTTTTATACCTTCATCAATGCATATTTGAATATGCAGTAGCATATTCAAAGCACCAGTAGAAAAGTTGATTTTTGTCTCTCGTTTTAAAAAAATTACCTTGGAATTATGCAAAAAGTTGATTTTTTTGTCTCTCGGTATAAAAAATTACCTTGTAATTATGCTTGTAATAGTGATTCATTCATTTCATAAAACTCATTATACTTTTGATGAAAAACTACATTGATATTCCCTTGAATTTGTTACTTCAGTAAACAAACGTCGGAAGTCAAGAGTAAGAGTGCCAAACAAGCAGAGGGGACACACTATCAGGCGTTTCAGCTTGGTCTTCTATCCCAGATTCCCAGAAGAGATTGTGAGTGAATACGCAAGTCCTGAAAGTGCTCAAAGAGCTAACACGATTGTCAGACCCTTGGCTGTCAATTTAGCAGAAGCTGGAAAGGATTTTTCAAAGAGGAACATAATGTGTTCAGAGAAGAGAAGTCACCCATTTCTAATATGTCAACTATAATGACTCCTGTCTAATTCAAAAGGATCGAGCTTCTCCTCCAGCAGGGAAAAGATGGATAAGCTGAAGATATTCAGATAAAAATGAAGAATAGTGCAAGTGAGAATGCTAATCAAGAAGCAATACAGAAATGTATAAAATAATGACATGGTTTGGTTAGGTATTATTTAATATTTTTCATTAATATTTTAAAACTCATAACAATCTATTTTATATGCCTCTTTGTTGTGCCTGATTAAGTATTAACTCTATTAAATAATACAGTTATTATTGGCATATCATATTTTATACTTGAAGTCGTCATTTGGAAAGCTTATTGGTTAATAAATTATTAGGATGCCAACCCTCACTTAATTGTATACTAACATGAATCATGAAGGTGTAAGTGCCTTGTAGTTTGACTGTACTCTCCAAATTATAGTGCTCTGACTAAATGGTATAAGCCACATAGCTTGATGCATTTTATCACAACATCCGAACAAACCTTGATGATCTCTATTCTATGCTGACACCAGAACAAAGGTGTAAAACAGAAAAAAATGAAAAATAACTCCTAAAAAAAGAAAAAAAATTAGCAAAGACTCTCAGTTGTTCATGAGTGGGGCAAAACCCCACACATATTTATTCTCGGTGAATATATAAACAAAAGCAACTTGAATTGGGGAAAGAAGCAAGGGAAAAATCCAGATTTCCCCATGCTCAACTAAAACTCACAAGGCACATAAGCAAAAAATAATAACAATAAAGGGGTCATGGGGAAAGGGGCAAGATTGCAATAGTCAGGGAACAATCATCAGAAACTATCTCTGAGTAATACCAGATATTACATTAAGCAACAAATTTAAGTAGCTATTATGATTAGGCTGAAATATCTATAGGAAAGCCTACTTAAAGAATAAAATAGAATAACATAAAATAAAATCATAATTAAATAGCAATGGAATGGGAACATTTAGAATTCTAAAACATAATTTCCAAAAGAGGCAAAAATTTAACACTTGTAATACTTGGGAAATTGGCCCAATAAAATGGAGGCAGGGGAACAATGAGAAAAATTCAAGAGTTAGTGGTCACTGAGGTGAATAGTATTATATTCCTGTCCAAATCATATGGCATATCTACCTATAGATTCATAGACAGATATACTCAAGGTGAACAGGTGTGGGAGGAAGAGTGGGAGTACAGCCACAAATCTATTTAAGTTTGACCTAGGATTTTTGTACCTGGATACTTACTTTATTTCAAATATATCCATATATTTAATGAAGAAAGCTGCATAAAGTTATGAAAATCACTTAGACAAAATCAAGAACATTTTCAGACCATACTTTTATGGGATGCAAGTTAAATTGGCATTACCTAATTCAAAAAGAAATGTCTACCTCCAACTTTGGTGAGTAGTAACTAGTGTATTAAAAGTTGACTAGCAGCTATCTAAAATACAATCATTGCTCTTTCTGTATATAGAAGGAAGAAGAGTGATATCAAATACAGATGAAAACAACTAATTCAATGAACTAATGGACCCAAAAAACATTAGTCTCTATAGCCCTGAAACCAGAAGAAGTAGATGGTGCCTGGCTACCATGACCAACTACTCTAAAAGGGGTCACATTGGAATGTCCTGGAGAGAAGTGGGGAAAAATGGCAAAACAAAAATCATAAAA